>OY757272.1:2035874-2090306 GCA_963584085.1 Pyrausta aurata | reverse complement strand
CCTTCGACCCGGATGACGTCATCACCAACATCGTCATGGTGAGTGAGTGAGACGACCACGACTGCCAGGCCGCCGCGCCCCGACGAGATCTCCTTCGACCCGGATGACGTCATCACCAACATCGTCATGGTGAGTGAGCGAGAACGACTGCCAGGCCGCCGCGCCCGACGAGATCTCCTTCGACCCGGATGACGTCATCACCAACATCGTCATGGTGAGTGAGCGAGACGACTGCCAGGCCGCCGCGCCCGACGAGATCTCCTTCGACCCGGATGACGTCATCACCAACATCGTCATGGTGAGTGAGCGAGACGACTGCCAGGCCGCCGCGCCCGACGAGATCTCCTTCGACCCGGATGACGTCATCACCAACATCGTCATGGTGAGTGAGCGAGACGACTGCCAGGCCGCCGCGCCCGACGAGATCTCCTTCGACCCGGATGACGTCATCACCAACATCGTCATGGTGAGTGAGCGAGACGACTGCCAGGCCGCCGCGCCCGACGAGATCTCCTTCGACCCGGATGACGTCATCACCAACATCGTCATGGTGAGTGAGCGAGACGACTGCCAGGCCGCCGCGCCCGACGAGATCTCCTTCGACCCGGATGACGTCATCACCAACATCGTCATGGTGAGTGAGCGAGACGACTGCCAGGCCGCCGCGCCCGACGAGATCTCCTTCGACCCGGATGACGTCATCACCAACATCGTCATGGTGAGTGAGTGAGACGACTGCCAGGCCGCCGCGCCCGACGAGATCTCCTTCGACCCGGATGACGTCATCACCAACATCGTCATGGTGAGTGAGTGAGACGACACGACTGCCAGGCCGCCGCGCCCGACGAGATCTCCTTCGACCCGGATGACGTCATCACCAACATCGTCATGGTGAGTGAGTGAGACGACACGACTGCCAGGCCGCCGCGCCCGACGAGATCTCCTTCGACCCGGATGACGTCATCACCAACATCGTCATGGTGAGTGAGCGAGACGACTGCCAGGCCGCCGCGCCCGACGAGATCTCCTTCGACCCGGATGACGTCATCACCAACATCGTCATGGTGAGTGAGCGAGACGACTGCCAGGCCGCCGCGCCCGACGAGATCTCCTTCGACCCGGATGACGTCATCACCAACATCGTCATGGTGAGTGAGTGAGACGACACGACTGCCAGGCCGCCGCGCCCGACGAGATCTCCTTCGACCCGGATGACGTCATCACCAACATCGTCATGGTGAGTGAGCGAGACGACTGCCAGGCCGCCGCGCCCGACGAGATCTCCTTCGACCCGGATGACGTCATCACCAACATCGTCATGGTGAGTGAGTGAGACGACACGACTGCCAGGCCGCCGCGCCCGACGAGATCTCCTTCGACCCGGATGACGTCATCACCAACATCGTCATGGTGAGTGAGCGAGACGACTGCCAGGCCGCCGCGCCCGACGAGATCTCCTTCGACCCGGATAACGTCATCACCAACATCGTCATGGTGAGTGAGTGAGACGACTGCCAGGCCGCCGCGCCCGACGAGATCTCCTTCGACCCGGATGACGTCATCACCAACATCGTCATGGTGAGTGAGTGAGACGACTGCCAGGCCGCCGCGCCCGACGAGATCTCCTTCGACCCGGATGACGTCATCACCAACATCGTCATGGTGAGTGAGTGAGACGACTGCCAGGCCGCCGCGCCCGACGAGATCTCCTTCGACCCGGATGACGTCATCACCAACATCGTCATGGTGAGTGAGTGAGACGACTGCCAGGCCGCCGCGCCCGACGAGATCTCCTTCGACCCGGATGACGTCATCACCAACATCGTCATGGTGAGTGAGTGAGACGACACGACTGCCAGGCCGCCGCGCCCGACGAGATCTCCTTCGACCCGGATGACGTCATCACCAACATCGTCATGGTGAGTGAGTGAGACGACTGCCAGGCCGCCGCGCCCGACGAGATCTCCTTCGACCCGGATGACGTCATCACCAACATCGTCATGGTGAGTGAGTGAGACGACTGCCAGGCCGCCGCGCCCGACGAGATCTCCTTCGACCCGGATGACGTCATCACCAACATCGTCATGGTGAGTGAGTGAGACGACACGACTGCCAGGCCGCCGCGCCCGACGAGATCTCCTTCGACCCGGATGACGTCATCACCAACATCGTCATGGTGAGTGAGTGAGACGACTGCCAGGCCGCCGCGCCCGACGAGATCTCCTTCGACCCGGATGACGTCATCACCAACATCTTCATGGTGAGTGAGCGAGACGACTGCCAGGCCGCCGCGCCCGACGAGATCTCCTTCGACCCGGATGACGTCATCACCAACATCGTCATGGTGAGTGAGCGAGACGACTGCCAGGCCGCCGCGCCCGACGAGATCTCCTTCGACCCGGATGACGTCATCACCAACATCGTCATGGTGAGTGAGTGAGACGACTGCCAGGCCGCCGCGCCCGACGAGATCTCCTTCGACCCGGATGACGTCATCACCAACATCGTCATGGTGAGTGAGTGAGACGACTGCCAGGCCGCCGCGCCCCGGATGACGTCATCACCAACATCGTCATGGTGAGTGAGCGAGACGACTGCCAGGCCGCCGCGCCCGACGAGATCTCCTTCGACCCGGATGACGTCATCACCAACATCGTCATGGTGAGTGAGCGAGACGACTGCCAGGCCGCCGCGCCCGACGAGATCTCCTTCGACCCGGATGACGTCATCACCAACATCGTCATGGTGAGTGAGTGAGACGACTGCCAGGCCGCCGCGCCCGACGAGATCTCCTTCGACCCGGATGACGTCATCACCAACATCGTCATAATGAGTGAGTGAGACGACTGCCAGGCCGCCGCGCCCGACGAGATCTCCTTCGACCCGGATGACGTCATCACCAACATCGTCATGGTGAGTGAGTGAGACGACTGCCAGGCCGCCGCGCCCGACGAGATCTCCTTCGACCCGGATGACGTCATCACCAACATCGTCATGGTGAGTGAGTGAGACGACACGACTGCCAGGCCGCCGCGCCCGACGAGATCTCCTTCGACCCGGATGACGTCATCACCAACATCGTCATGGTGAGTGAGCGAGACGACTGCCAGGCCGCCGCGCCCGACGAGATCTCCTTCGACCCGGATGACGTCATCACCAACATCGTCATGGTGAGTGAGTGAGACGACACGACTGCCAGGCCGCCGCGCCCGACGAGATCTCCTTCGACCCGGATGACGTCATCACCAACATCGTCATGGTGAGTGAGCGAGACGACTGCCAGGCCGCCGCGCCCGACGAGATCTCCTTCGACCCGGATGACGTCATCACCAACATCGTCATGGTGAGTGAGCGAGACGACTGCCAGGCCGCCGCGCCCGACGAGATCTCCTTCGACCCGGATGACGTCATCACCAACATCGTCATGGTGAGTGAGCGAGACGACTGCCAGGCCGCCGCGCCCGACGAGATCTCCTTCGACCCGGATGACGTCATCACCAACATCGTCATGGTGAGTGAGTGGAACGACTGCCAGGCCGCCGCGCCCGACGAGATCTCCTTCGACCCGGATGACGTCATCACCAACATCGTCATGGTGAGTGAGTGAGACGACTGCCAGGCCGCCGCGCCCGACGAGATCTCCTTCGACCCGGATGACGTCATCACCAACATCGTCATGGTGAGTGAGTGAGACGACTGCCAGGCCGCCGCGCCCGACGAGATCTCCTTCGACCCGGATGACGTCATCACCAACATCGTCATGGTGAGTGAGTGAGACGACTGCCAGGCCGCCGCGCCCGACGAGATCTCCTTCGACCCGGATGACGTCATCACCAACATCGTCATGGTGAGTGAGTGAGACGACACGACTGCCAGGCCGCCGCGCCCGACGAGATCTCCTTCGACCCGGATGACGTCATCACCAACATCGTCATGGTGAGTGAGCGAGACGACTGCCAGGCCGCCGCGCCCGACGAGATCTCCTTCGACCCGGATGACGTCATCACCAACATCGTCATGGTGAGTGAGTGAGACGACACGACTGCCAGGCCGCCGCGCCCGACGAGATCTCCTTCGACCCGGATGACGTCATCACCAACATCGTCATGGTGAGTGAGCGAGACGACTGCCAGGCCGCTGCGCCCGACGAGATCTCCTTCGACCCGGATGACGTCATCACCAACATCGTCATGGTGAGTGAGTGAGACGACTGCCAGGCCGCCGCGCCCGACGAGATCTCCTTCGACCCGGATGACGTCATCACCAACATCGTCATGGTGAGTGAGTGAGACGACTGCCAGGCCGCCGCGCCCGACGAGATCTCCTTCGACCCGGATGACGTCATCACCAACATCGTCATGGTGAGTGAGCGAGACGACTGCCAGGCCGCTGCGCCCGACGAGATCTCCTTCGACCCGGATGACGTCATCACCAACATCGTCATGGTGAGTGAGTGAGACGACTGCCAGGCCGCCGCGCCCGACGAGATCTCCTTCGACCCGGATGACGTCATCACCAACATCGTCATGGTGAGTGAGTGAGACGACACGACTGCCAGGCCGCCGCGCCCGACGAGATCTCCTTCGACCCGGATGACGTCATCACCAACATCGTCATGGTGAGTGAGCGAGACGACTGCCAGGCCGCCGCGCCCGACGAGATCTCCTTCGACCCGGATGACGTCATCACCAACATCGTCATGGTGAGTGAGTGAGAAGACACGACTGCCAGGCCGCCGCGCCCGACGAGATCTCCTTCGACCCGGATGACGTCATCACCAACATCGTCATGGTGAGTGAGTGAGACGACTGCCAGGCCGCCGCGCCCGACGAGATCTCCTTCGACCCGGATGACGTCATCACCAACATCGTCATGGTGAGTGAGTGAGACGACTGCCAGGCCGCCGCGCCCGACGAGATCTCCTTCGACCCGGATGACGTCATCACCAACATCGTCATGGTGAGTGAGCGAGACGACTGCCAGGCCGCCGCGCCCGACGAGATCTCCTTCGACCCGGATGACGTCATCACCAACATCGTCATGGTGAGTGAGTGAGACGACTGCCAGGCCGCCGCGCCCGACGAGATCTCCTTCGACCCGGATGACGTCATCACCAACATCGTCATGGTGAGTGAGCGAGACGACTGCCAGGCCGCCGCGCCCGACGAGATCTCCTTCGACCCGGATGACGTCATCACCAACATCGTCATGGTGAGTGAGTGAGACGACTGCCAGGCCGCCGCGCCCGACGAGATCTCCTTCGACCCGGATGACGTCATCACCAACATCGTCATGGTGAGTGAGTGAGACGACACGACTGCCAGGCCGCCGCGCCCGACGAGATCTCCTTCGACCCGGATGACGTCATCACCAACATCGTCATGGTGAGTGAGTGAGACGACTGCCAGGCCGCCGCGCCCGACGAGATCTCCTTCGACCCGGATGACGTCATCACCAACATCGTCATGGTGAGTGAGCGAGACGACTGCCAGGCCGCCGCGCCCGACGAGATCTCCTTCGACCCGGATGACGTCATCACCAACATCGTCATGGTGAGTGAGTGAGAAGACACGACTGCCAGGCCGCCGCGCCCGACGAGATCTCCTTCGACCCGGATGACGTCATCACCAACATCGTCATGGTGAGTGAGCGAGACGACTGCCAGGCCGCCGCGCCCGACGAGATCTCCTTCGACCCGGATGACGTCATCACCAACATCGTCATGGTGAGTGAGTGAGACGACACGACTGCCAGGCCGCCGCGCCCGACGAGATCTCCTTCGACCCGGATGACGTCATCACCAACATCGTCATGGTGAGTGAGTGAGACGACACGACTGCCAGGCCGCCGCGCCCGACGAGATCTCCTTCGACCCGGATGACGTCATCACCAACATCGTCATGGTGAGTGAGCGAGACGACACGACTGCCAGGCCGCCGCGCCCGACGAGATCTCCTTCGACCCGGATGACGTCATCACCAACATCGTCATGGTAAGTGAGTGAGACGACACGACCGCCAGGCCGCCGCGCCCGACGAGATCTCCTTCGACCCGGATGACGTCATCACCAACATCGTCATGGTGAGTGAGCGAGACGACACGACTGCCAGGCCGCCGCGCCCGACGAGATCTCCGTCGACCCGGATGACGTCATCACCAACATCGTCATGGTGAGTGAGCGAGACGACACGACTGCCAGACCGCCGCGCCCGACGAGATCTCCTTCAACCCGGATGACGTCATCACTCAAAAAATATCAGTGTTCGATGACGAATTAGCTATTCAGGTTGTGAATATCGTGTTTATCTTATCTTAAAATGAATAATTTCGTTATAAAAGTATAAATCTGTTTACATTATCCGACTAGCAAAGAAAAACTGACTTTACGCATATCTGCTCAGCTCCTTTAAATATCATCTCGCTACAAACCGTATCAATGTTAAATGTTTGTCCTCAGATCGACGAGGGCTGGTGGCAAGGTCTTTGCAAGGGTGCCTACGGTCTGTTCCCTGCGAACTACGTACAATTGCAGGACAAATAGACCACACGCTATACAAACACATTCCTAATGTCAACGCATAGAAATCAGGTAGATTTAGCGAAAGAGATGTATGTTCGATGTGATTGGTTGGACGTGAGATGTACTAATGTATTTGGTGTTTTTAACAGTTTAATGTATTCTGTTGATCACATAATGATAGTTATTTGTACATAAAATCATGGAATAATTTTGCAAGTAATCTTTTCGTAGTAAAAAGTAAAGATTGTTTTACGAAATTATTTCAAATTAAATTTTCCAAAAAGGAAAAAAAAAATACGAACACAAACAAAATGTATTGATTACTGTCACATAGTACAATGAAAAATAATTGATGAATACCTTCTATCAACAATGATCAAAGAATCCTACTGAAGGAATATATTTCTGATTTGACAGGTGCTCATATTGAGTGTTAATATCATATCAAGGCATTTTACTATCCTAATTATTTAGCACATCTCACGGTCATCAAATCATGAAATAAGGTTATTTACAGAGACTAACTGGTTTTGTGTATGTTGTATACATATACAACTTTTTATAACTTTTGCCAACACTAATACAGGATAGTGTTTAACTTAAGCTAAAATAATCTTCGTATCAATTTATTTTAACAACAAAAGAAAATGTAATGACAACAGAATGTAGCGCGTAAATGAGAGTTCTATATGCGCTGTCTCTTTCCCACTCGCATACCACGTCATTTTCAGGTTTACGTCAGATATTCATAAATATATTCGATATTAACACCTAGTGAATATATTCAAAAAGTAAATACGTTTGATTATATAAACTACAATTTTTGGTTTAATTCATCTTATAAGAATAATAATAATAATTTTATATTAATTACTGCTATTGATACGAAGATAACAATATCAAGATGGCTGTGGCTATCACGTGACTTTTAAAAGACAAAAGGTAAACTAATTTAATAAATCGCGTCATTTATCGTGTTTAATGTTTATGCTTTTTACCTGTAAAGACTAATGTAATGTTATTGTTGAACAAAAGCAATCTTAAGCTTAAAAATGTATGAAATATCTATTAGAATTACGAGTGGAAATAGAGCGAGAGAATGTATATATGACAGTATTTTATACCTTATATCAATACCCTTTCTTTTAAAGGTTTTTTTTACTCAGTTTTATCCGTGCTATGTGGAACTTATTTGTTCTTGTGCTTCAATAATACTTTTAAAAACATAAAAATGGTACCGAACCTTCTATCCAAACCTATTTGCTCTATCTATTAGTCATTCATAATAGCGGTTACTCAAAAATACATAAAAATGACAATATTTTCGTTTTAGTATAGACGTACCTTTATATTATGCTATCTCTATAATTTGCATAATGTATGAAAGAGTCAGATTGCTATTTATAATATTAATTCTAATAGCTCTTTAGTTATGTAATGTACTTATGATACGAAATAATGTCTAACCTCAAAGTTATGGAATTATATGTGAATTGACTAACATAGAGAATCGCCTAACGCTAGATTTTAGACAGAAATTAATAATACAATTGACGACGGTTGTAATAATATGCGATTTATTTTTTATTAACAACATTTACACGATAATAACAAAGTATTATTTTATACTGTATTTTGTGACTGAAGAATTTAATTATACCTAATTTCATTTCATTTTTAAATTATTTCGGCATTTTCATATCATGGCTAGCTGTAAGAGGCGTTTTAATTTAATTACACGGACATTTGAGGATAATGTTCTTGCGAAATATTTTTATAATTAGTAGCTAATTAGTCATTGTAGTTTAATGAATCAATTATTTACTGTCAGCATAGATGGAATATCATGTAAAATCATTGTCTCAAAAAAATATTCGTGCCGTATCTGACCGAAAAAACTAACTACTTTAAAGTAGGATAATCCATTTTATATCAGTGCTCAATATTACATTGCATTCTAGCAGTGTGCATTCTTGCACATATTGCACATATAATATGCCGATATTTCTATATTAGATAGCTGATACGTATTGATGTTTTCAATCGAAAATTTTACAAATGTTATCAGTTGAAGGAAACGCGTTTACACACTACGTGATATCTTTCTAGTCTTCTCATCAATATGTTAAAAAAATAACTAAATTACTAAGAGGTAGTTGCTCAAACCCGGGCAAGTTACTTGGGTTTAAATTATAAATCTGTTTCTGACAGTTTCATTGATGTTGCCGATTCATTTCGTCGTAACGTAACGTTTCGTTACGATAAAATGTTACTATCTACAAATATAATACCTACAGTCGCCGGCTTAACGCGTTAAAATTTTTAACCTCCGGCTAGATGTTAACTCAGGTCTGCGCAAGTGGGCCTTTCATCTCGTTATAAACGATTTACAAATAAGTGTTTGTCTTTTGCATTTATTCAAACAAAGTACTGTTTCTACGTAGTCTAGGTTACTGCATACATTTGAAGATTTGAACAATATAGCACGAATCGCATCAAAAGTCGCGTAGTGTGTAAACACTTTGTAAATCACTTTGTAAATTGTAATATTGTACGGTATGTGATACCGAACTATGTTTTATATAAAGCGATTTATTGTTTATATTATGATGAATAAATGATTATTTTATAGCTAACTTCATATGTTTTATTGCTGTATGCTCCATGCTCCCCAATAATGGTATTAAGAATTTCTAATTTAATTTAATCATTTATTTCAGGCAACTAAGGCCCATACAATAAATTGCTGAAAGACTAACATACATACAACAACATTAAAAATATCAAAATAAATGACACTTTTTTGCCGGCGTGGTGTTGCGCAACTTGGTGTCCAGTAACCGTCCGCGAAATCGGCGATACTCCAACCGTTCGACCCTCAGTGAGTATCTGGTCTTTATTTGTATGTACTCTACAATCTCTTCGACCTTTGTAGAGTAGTGGAGCCGGGATACGTATAGCAGCGTCACTGGTATCGCAGGCCGAAGTAGGTGGTTCGGTCCGGTCGGTGCGGTGCCGCACTGGTTGCGAGTAGAGGGCTTCCTTTTCTTCCTCCCAACCTTCGTGAAGCCATCCTCATCATCGCACTTAGCAGCCTGTGATGCCAGCGTCTTCGGACCTAAACCTAAACGCAAGATTTATTTTCTTAGCTCAGGACTTATTTTATCCGGCGTCTAATGGTGTATCCACACCGCCCGGCAGTATGCGCCGGCGGCCGTACTAGCCATGCCGCTCATGATGCAATGGCTTTTTCCATAGAGTCTGTCAGTTCTTGACGTAGGCCGCTGTAGGCCGCCGGCAAAGCTGCCACCATAAGCAAAATCAAGTTTGATTTACCCAAAACTTTATTTAACGTCTTGGTGATAAATAAAAACTCGATCTGTTTCTTCTTCTTCTTCTTTTTGGCGTCCGAACTGGTCCGAACTTAATGTTTCCCGAGGGGTGTGACATTTGTTCCACTGATCATGTAATCTTTTTTATTTGTTCCGCCAAAGTCACGTGTGAAGCATGTCATAATCTTGTCATATTTTGACATCATCCATTTGATCATTCGTCCTTGGCATTCGTCATCATTCGTCATTCATGTCATTCTTAGTCCAAGCACGTATAATTTGTATTTTGCTACAAACATATCAGCTGTGTGCTATGTAAAATCAAATGACCGCCACGCTAATACTTGTGATCTTTGCCGCTTACATCGTCAACGGCGAATGGGACAGCCGTGTGATCACTACTCTCAAGCACGTAAACAACAGGTTCTACGTTTACCCCACAGTTATCAACGGCCTTCCTGCCCGAACCGGAGAGATGCCATATCTCGTATCCTTCAAGGAACCCCTCTTCAAAACATCCAAATACAGAAAACTTTGGAGTAACTTATGCGGAGGCAGTATCATCGCTCCCAGCAAGGTCCTAACTGCCGCCCATTGCTTCGAAGGCAGAAACTTTTTCTACTACAAACAACCTCAACGCCTAAGAGTCGTCGCTGGCAACTTCACAACCGAACTTATTCACAGCGGCAATACAGAAACTACCAGTCGCGCACAGTGGAGGAAAATATCAAAAATTGTGCTTCACAATAAGTTCTACTTCCCTGAGAATGATATAGCGTTGGTTTTTGTGAACACTCCATGGCAGTATTCGCACACTGTGGGGTCTATCCCAGTGGCGAGGCGTAGGACAGATTATCCGACGCGTTGTATCTCTGCGGGCTTCGGCAGTATAAATCATACAACCGATAAAGTGTCCCCCGTTCTTCTGATCGCCAATTTGTTTCTTCTGTCTCGCTCTGACTGTACCAAGATGTGGGAGATGAATATGGATAAGTATATTTGCACTTACTCGTATATGAGTGACGTGGGGAGAGGGGATTCTGGGGGACCTTTAGCGTGTGTGGGGACTTTGGACCCTACTGAGAAAAAGGGGAAAGAACTATTGGTCGGTGTGGTGAGCGGCAAAAACTTCGACAAGACCTCTCTCTTCACCCGGCTGTCAGCTTTTAGACATTGGATCGATACAGCCTCGGATGCAACTTTGAGACGATTAGAATTTATATCATACTTTATTGTGGTATTAAATTGTATTTTAATGTTGTCATTACCCTTTATTTCGTAAGTAAGTAGTTACTTTTATATTAATATAGCCATAATCAGCGGTTATTGTAATCTATTCACTCTGAGGGAGGTATACAGATTTAGGTCCATTCACAGATGTGAAGAGAACACTATCACACACTTTGTTTCCTCGTTTCATCAATAACGTTTAACAACGGCAACCTATACGGAGGACTTTACATGTAAACGAGTCCGTCCTGACTACTGTCCTAAATTTTCTTGCTATTTTTAATAAGCCAGAAAAATTACAAAAAAAAACTAATATGGCACCAACCTTTACTTCCCTCCACTTTGTTTCTGAATCAATAAAAACAAAATAGGTACTATACCCTGAAAAGGTGAGTTGTACCTACCTGATTAACTATGCATACATAGAGAACTACTTTCTTAGATCCTTATAAGATTTTGCCTATCGTACCGTTCTAAACAGATGTCGAATCGAGATTCCATTATCTTAACTCTCGCCTTCCCCAGCTATAAATTAGAAATAATAATAAAGAAATTGTCCGTTCGTCGTCGAAATGGCCCGGCGGTAATTACAGCCTTCTTTATCTATCGTTTGTCTTAATTTCCTTTGATGTAAACCCCATTTGTTTGAGCCTTGGTTGCGGTGATGTAATTTGCCTCTAAAATTGGTTATTTACAAGAATGTTGGGGTTTGAATTCATAGAGCCCTAATTTGAACTAGATTTATTATACTAATCTCAAGTTGAGATTCTAAACCGATAGGAAAATGGCTATAAAATGAATGAATTATTTATGTACTTAGTACTTCTCTTCTTTTTATAGGCAACAGACATTGCGACCGAAGATTCTGGTGTTGCGTGCCTACATATTATAATAAATGTACACACTGCACTGTTTACGCCAAAAAGTATCGTGAGTTTATGAGTACACGAACCTTTTTTCAAGATTGGATAATCTCTGCTTGTCTGATTAAGTCAAAATCTGACTTGTCAGAAAGTTTGCAGAAAGTGCGTGGTTTTTTCCAAAATTTTATATTTCCTTGATATGTCTACATAAAATAAAAGAGGTATTGAGTGATGATTTCAATCATATTTTCACCGTTTGCGATTACCGAGCGAAATACATGAATATTCTGGCGTTTCTTATGTTCCTTCTTCACTCAACCATGTGCGAATATGATAACCGTGTGATCACCAGTTTGAAATACTCGATGTACCGTGTAAAACCGTCTATCGTCAATGGCGAACCAACGGGCAGCGACAGCATTCCCTTCTTGGTGTCCATCAAAGAGCCGAACGGGATAATTGCAGCCCACGAACTGTTGTGGACAAATCTTTGCGGCGGCAGCATCATCGGGCGTAACAAGATCCTTACTGCCGCTCACTGCTTCGAAGGGAACGCCTTCTACTATCACCACAACCCGCACTTGCTGCGAGTCTTCGCGGGCAGCAACAAGACTTACGAGAGGCACAGCGGGTCCACCGACACGAGACCTCAACTGCAAGTCAGGAAAATCGTAGATATTGTCCTGCACAGAGACTTCCACTTCCCATCGAACGATATAGCGCTAGCATTTACCAATGTTGACTGGAATTTTACTGATTACGTGAACTCTGTGGCGATAGCGAAGAGAAATTTGGATTACAGTATATGCATCGTGGCCGGTTTCGGCAGGGTAGGCAACGATGCGTTCGCTCTAGAATCTGAGGTTCTGCTCGTTGGTCGGATCAGAACATTGACGAGATGGAAGTGTTCTGTGCTGTGGCAGTTGAACATGGACTCTTACGTGTGCACTGACGAATTTTTGGCGGATGTGGCGAAAGGGGACTCTGGCGGCCCTTTAGCGTGTTACGGCACCGATGACCCAGCACAGATTCCAGGGGAAGAGTTACTAGTCGGTGTTGTAAGCGGGAAGAACTTTGACAAAACAACCCTCTTCACCAGAGTATCAGCTTTCAGCGATTGGATTGAGAGCAACATTTCCTGTGCACTCGCTCCCACACTCCTTACAATTATATCCCTACTTTTAATATATCTTTTGTTTCTGTTGAGCCAATTAATATTCAATGCGACTTCTTTAAAGCGAAGAGAATTAATAGTACCGCTTCATGGCAAAGAAGGCTATTAAGACAAAGTAATCGTTCCTTTCCGATAGTCTCAAAAGCTAAAATATGCTAATTGGATGCAACAACTACTATGATAAAGTTAGGTGGGTAGATTTAAAGAAAACTTTTGTCGATAGGTATAGGCATGATCAGGTTGTTTCTACTACTTACGTATATTGTACAAGAGTAGTATGTATTTTTGTTTGTGATTTCGTTTCGTTTTCATTAAATAAACGTACACACAGGCAACTGTCGTAGTAAGCAATTAGATTGTAAAGTCTGCGTTTATAAATAAGTACCGCTAACTATTATCTCACAGCAAACTTCAAGAAGTTTAACTTCATGTAGCAAACTTCATATGAAGTTAACTTCATGTAGCAAACTTCATATGAAGTTAACTTCATGTAGCAAACTTCATATGAAGTTTGCTGTGCGTATTGACGCTGACATCTTAAAAGTTACAGCATACCTAATAACTTATGAGGATGATTCTAGAAACATGTAGGTAGATGAGGTGTCAGATATGGTTTATGTGCTCCTTGTACTCGTAGTTACAGTAACATTACGTTACGGTAGTCCTAAATCCTAGTAGTTATAATCAGGTAGAAATACTACGTTTTTTTCTAGACGTTTAAAGCTCTGGGGGCCGACTTTTGAGCGAGCGCTCTGGCTATTTCCGCTCGTGCTAGTGAATATTCCAGTGTGGCCGGTAATATGAGCAAAAAAAATATCAATGATTCTACAGAGTGAAGGTGGTTACCATGACCTAGTCATTGTATTCTTAAATGCTTAAACTATGAGATATAGTAATCCAAAGTTACAATCCCTAGTCAATGTTTTTAAAATTCCCTAGCTCGTTGTAGTAAATAACAATGTCAAGTTCTAGGACTGGGCTCATTTGTTTGCAACCTGGTTCGATTTATTTTGTTAGTATTTATCAATAAATTATTTTTTCATTGTTTTAACTTAAAACCATTTAGACCGGCCACATCTGTATGTAATCTTAAAAAAGGTATAACCTACTACATAAATCTACACAAAACTTTAAAAACTCTCTAGTTTTCAAGATATTACGAACGCATTCGCGTTACTTTAGTATGCAGTCACCTACGTTACGCAATATTCTACATTGTTATCGAATCTGCTGTCATTGACGACCCAAATCTTCCATATAGAGTCATTAGTTCAGAGCCTTATTTATAGAGAGAATAAAGAATTTCATTTGCAGTGTGCCACCCTCGTCTCTGCCTTGGCGTAATTTGTGTGATTTTATGGTGATATGTAGTCGGCTGGCGAGCCGTTTACATTTATATTAAACCACCATGAATATCTAGCGGAAATATTAGATTATTTCGGTGACGCATAAAACACAAGTTGTTTATAAACAGAAGGATCGTAAAGCCTGAATCTAACAACCGCCCAATAAAAACCGGTGCATGGGCATTTAGGGGACCTGGCTTTATGCCATCTGTCCGCATCACCCAAAGGTTTGACTGGCAGAGAGTGCTTTCATCATTAGGTGCACCTTAACACACCATCATGTGTGCAATAAAGCCACAGATAGCTTAGTTAGGTCCGCAATTTTTAAGTTAGCAGACAAGAATCCTGAACTCGCGGCTTATATCTGCTACAAAGTAAACTAAATTAATTACTAACATACTCGTAGTTTGAAGGCAATTTTTACTAACACATATTGTGGATTCTGTCCGAGATTAAAGATTTTTAATTTAATTTAATTTAAAAAGGTATTTCGGAAGTATGCTAAAAGAAATGGTTCCGATGCAAAAAATATGACTTAACTGAAGGGAAACGATGCAAAACCGTAAGTAAATGACAAAGAAAAGGTTTTCGTATGCAGACCACGCACTAGAAAAGGCTGCAACGTGAAGCGTTCAATAGACCCTAATTATTTGGTTTCATTAATTAGGCGTATTCAAAAGACACTCGTCCAGCTACAAATGTATGGTGAGGTATTTAGGAACTTAGAATCCGTAAAAATACGTACTGAATCCGGAACCAAAATATATTAATTAGTTTAAATGTCGGATAAAATATATTGAAAGTTTATTTACATCGAAATAACTGCTGCATTTACTGTCCACTGTAGCCTGTATTGGTGCGTATATTGAGTGCATTTATAATGCATCTCTTCGATAACATAGTCCACAGCAACCTGTTTTAAATATATTTAAAGAACGTAGCCTTTATTGTACAGTCAGCGTCGTTTATACCATAGAAATGTAACTAAGTAATAAGAAGGAAGGTATTAAAATAATTCAGTACGTTAAAAGTTAATGATGTCGTTTTTGACATTCAATAAAGTCCTGACTTCAAAGGCAAACCGAACAAAACTGATTCCATTCCACAAGTTAATTTACTTTCTTGATTTGTAAAAATCACCTTAAATCACCCCCTCAGATCAGAAATAGATCGGTCCGTGCGACGCCCACCCCCGGGGCTTCATTCGTGTAAGGTCTACAGGCCCGTATTCATATGTGGGTCTCGCTTATGTAGGTATCACGACGCCTTCGAAGCGTCGACGTCTAGCTGGCTCTAGCTTACTAGAATACTGGTTAGTACATCTTCTAGTTTGCCCCAATTTTTAACTGTACTTTGGTTGGTATTAGTGGAACTACGCGAGCACGACGTCATAACCTAAGAACGGTGGATTCCAGATTTAGCTAGTGAGTTGGTTTAGGTAGAATGATTTCACAAAACCCCTTTTTCTGGAGAAAAAAGGTAGAATGATTTATGTCAGAAAGTCATATTGTAGGAGCGAGCACCTAGGTACAAAATGTAGATGTAGTTTATTTACAGTAGTACCCGTAGGCAGTAAATTAACGTTGATGTACGAGTATCTGTTGTGTGGCCGTTGCCAACAGAAAAAAAAATGAAATCATTGTTTTATTCATTCGAAACAAGCAGCAATGTCAATCACAAGATATTTCTTTTATAATTATAATAAGTACGTAAGCCAAGAAGGTACCGAATAGTTACTTTTACATAGAAATTTATCGCGAAAAACATTAGAGTAGCTTTTTAGGTAAAGGTTGGGGAGAAAATAATGTAGATAAATATTGTATTCAAGTTCGAGATCGGGTTACGATAACGGGCCTGTTAGATTACCAATGAGAGCATGAGTCAATAAATATCCCTTATGGTGCAAGGTAGTCCTTGCGATTTAGGGAGACCCTTTGAAATTAAACATTGAAGGACAGACCGAGGTGGAAACAGCCACCAAATGCCTCCAAACATCAACCATATACATACACATCAATCGAGTTTGCTCTTCAAAGTTTCGGTAGAAATTGTAGTTGTTATAAAAAAGGCAGGCAAGCAGGCAAAGGAAGGCAGATTTGCTAGTCAAATGAAGACATGCAGAATACTTATGCAGTGCTGTAACTGAGACCAATAGTTTTAGGATGTTTGCTTCATCAATAGGTAGACCGTACTTCTTAACTTTCATGTATTTTATTTAATTAAGCTGTTCCAAGCATGGCTCTAGTATCATTCCCTACACGTCTTTAAGCGTATTATTAATATTGGACACCAATCACATACATGGATCTGCTCCCAAAGTAAGTAGGCTGCTAATGCGTTTGTGTTATGGTAATCAGAAACAACTGTGGTACCACAACACACAACACCCAGACTCGAGACAATGTAGAAAATTATGATTTCTACACTGATGACCGGGAATCGAACCCGGGACCTTGGAGCTGCGACGCCTTCCTTGAACCCCAGCATGCTTATATAGCCACTACACCACAGAGGTCGTATACTCCGATAGCAACATTATTCTTCTTAAAATATACTCGTATAATGCTGTTACTAATCTTAGTTGTGCGATTGTTCTTGAACAATTTGTATCCATGTATTCGCTATTGCCATCGCAACTTTCCAGACCCCGATTCTCACGCAAACAGCACGCGCTGCATTAGCCTCATCTCTATGCATATCATAACTCAGGACCGCAGTTAGCGTGAATATTCATAATCTCGGAGATCAAACAGCGTATAATTAGTTTAATTAGTTCTGCAGTCGAGAAAAATAGGCAACAACTCCGCGCTTGTTGGCGTGGTGTCGAGTTTTCATTTAACTTTAGCTATTTAGTTAGGATTACGTGAAGTAATTTTTGGCGTCTTGGAGGTTGGGCGGGGGATGGGTGACAGCTGAATTTTTAATGGTTCAGGACCGTTTTGGCTTGAAACAACAAACACATTGCTTCACTATAACGTAAAGTCCGTAACCTTAGTTCTTCTGCGTATCTCCTCATTTCTAATTCGATCTCGTAGAGAAACACTGAGCAAAGCCCTCTTCATCGCACGTTATGTGATAAGGCCTGAGAATCAGTAAGCTCAAGTGGCAATAGGCAGGGCACATAGCGCAAAAAACTGATGGCGGTTGGGGCAAAAAAGTTCTAGATTGGAGACCCTTTGACCAAAGACGCAGCGTAGGGCTTCCACCGACAAGATGGACGGATGATTTTGTAAGGATCGCATGATCAAACTGTATGCAGACTGCTAGTGATCAGTCGCTGTGGAAAACCTTTGGCTGATGATGATGATGATCCCAAAGTGGGGATAGAACTAAGAGATGTCTCTAAAAACCAAATAAATTTTATTTTTAATCAAAGAAATCTCAAGAATAAATATAAGTACCTAGATAATATTGAGGTAGTAGGTGTAATCTCATATCACATTGTCTCTGTACCCAAATCACGTCAAAGTATTCGTATAGTAACGTAAAATGTATGAGAATTTAAATGCGCCTCTATAGGAGGTAAAACAAAAAACTTGACACTCGAATAATATATTTCAATAATTTAATTTAAGTAGACCGTTAAACTTGTTTCTGGACGTGCCATATTTACGTTAGTATGACGTCATCTGCGGTAATGCTTTCGAGGTGTGCTTCGTGCTGCCGACTGACGTAAACCGACGTTGACGTGCCGAACGACGAAAGTAAAAGGAGCTCACGCGCGCAGATATTTCAGCTTGAGGGTGCTAAGAGATAGATAGAGCCTACATTTGTTTTTTGAATTGAAATTTGAATTTGATTTGAACAAATTGACAAATAAAGTTCAGTTAGTGGGTACGCAAAGCATGCACCGACTGCGTAAGAGATGGCGTTGGAAATAGGTAAAGAATTTCATTAAATTGCGTCTTCCTAGGCATTCCTATTAACTATATTAACACGTTCCGGGGCACTATTCCAGACACAATAGATGTTTTATTGTTTTCACGTCTGTAGGCGTTCACTGTCCCGGAACGTGTTAACTGTACAACATCTGTCTGCAATACTGTATGACGTCCTATTTTGTTGTGGAATTAGCTTAACTGTATGTACCTAATGCACTTGAACTTTCAGTAAACTTAATTTTAGAATAATACTTAATAACCTAAATGCCAAAGTAGCTATTAATCAGTATATCTGTTTTCTTTTCACACCTGCCACTGAGCTGATTTCTATGAAAGTTATGTTAAGTTAAGTTTGGTAGTTTAGGTCCCTCCTAAACTACCAAAGGTTGCACCTAATTAAGGTATTTATGCCGAAAATAAATTTAAGTGTGATGAAAGGTACTGGAATACGAAATCTAAGCGGGCAAAGTCACGAGCGACTGCCAGTTTGTTTAATAAAAACAAAGCTAATGTAACGGAAACGAAGCTCACGTTAAGCAGTAGCATTAGCAGGTGTCAGCGGGTGTCATTACTCCATTATAATCCCACACCACTAATCGGCTAATTGACTCTTATCAGCTCACCATTACGTATGTTAGAGTACCTAAATGATTACATGAGTGACCGATTGATTTGTCAATAAGTGCTTTTTGCTTTCATTTACAAAATTAATTGATACCTAAAGTAAAGCAAAAAGGAAGGATCCACTTTTTCAATAACAAAATAGAGTAATTAGTTAGACATAAGTGTACTACAAATTAGTACCTTGGATTAACATTGTAATACGATATGTATAGTTTGTTTTTTATACACAGACTCGTAGAATTTAAGAATTTTCTGGTCGATGTTTTATTTTAGTCTAGATTTAAACCAGGTTACTATCGAAATTTACTTTAAACTTCTTTTGATTTTGCATTTTGGGCATAGCATAGGAATTGAAATTAAAACTATTACAAACATTAACCAATCTTTTTAACAAGTATATCTTATAGTGCTGACAGATACGAGTAGAGTTCACCCATGCATCCTAATGAATTTTAAATTCATCATACAACAACTAATAAAGTATTTTATTTCTCTCTTTGGATCTTTCAAAAAGTGGAGTAATTTATGTGCCTAAAACTTACGCCTACCAAACATTATACCGATAGTATGTTAATTAAACCTTATGTTTGCCCCATATAAAACGAACGAGCTGTTTTACTTCCGTCCTGCGTTTCTCGCGCAATATTACTAATTGCCTCTGTTATGAATCCCTTCGAGCTATGTGATTCTGATTTCTGTACAAAGATGTCATACGAATCCTTTTTACTTAAACTCAATGTTTTTAACAAGTATTTTCAAATGACACCAGCCGTCAGTCAACAAAAGTAACCTGAGGGCAGTAAATTGTTATTGCTACGTATAGAGAAGCTATGCTAAGCGAAAATGTGTCGCAAATACTACGACAAGCTTGTGACGTATTCCTTGAAATTGGAATTTCGATCATGAAACTGTGTATGAGTTGAAGAAAAGTGGCGTCAATTTATGTGGTACGAGATTTGTTCATGGTGTCAGTTCTATATAGTACTTGTAGTTCAATGCCTAATGCCCAAGCAAGCGTAGGCTGAATGTTAACCTTTTATTTGACACAAGGTAATGCCCATCCATATTTCTTTCTGTCTCTGTCGACATCAAAGAAACTAAAAGTAGCAGAATAATGACGTAACCGAGAGTTAGCTAACAAGAAAACGGTGCCATTGGACCTAAGAAGCTAAGCTAAGCTTTATCTTTGAGTTAAAGGTTTTGTTTGATAGTCGTAATTATAAAATAAAAATATATTCTCATTTCATTCCTCGTTTCTTCTTGCTATGAGTACAAGTAAATTAATTTATGTAAATAAATATTAAAATATCATAAGTCTTATGTTTTGCTGTTTGCACTTGTTACAATTGTCATGTAGTGGTTATACAATTTGGTTGTCAATCTAGATCTTAGATAGAAACCGAATTTAAATTAAAAATACATTAAAATAAAGAGGTAATTTATTTCCAGTATTTTTATAAAAGGTATCAACCGTCTTTTAAATTTATATCAAACTATCAGGTTACATTTCTAACCCAGAAAATTACGTTATTTGAAACGGATCTTTCCGTCGTATTATCTCTTTCTGAATCCATCAATTGAGTCAATAAAAATAGCCTTGTGGAATAAATCTATGAAAACAAACACAGCGTGTGACTATCTATTTCTCTTTCAAATGAACATAATCACCCACTATTCACCGAAATACAGGAGTGTTGGTTTGCTTTCCAATACTTATGCCAATTTATTAGCGATTTTCATTTGTTTGCTTTATTGCGCTATGAAGGCTGTTCTAAAAAACGATTACGATTCCACAGACAGACACGTTAAACTAAAACACCTCACTCTTTTTGCGTTGGGGGTGAAAAATTTAAAGTTACTCTTATAATATTGTAGTGTCATTAACAATCACCAATGTCTATGTTACAGCTCATAATAAGTATCATGTTAAACCTATGTTTAAAGTCTACCCTTAAGTATACGAAATGTGAATACAAAGTACCTTACCGTTCTAACAATAAATGATTAAGAAATTGACACCAAACTAAAACAAACTCACCTAGAAGTTATTAAGTTCGGTGTACATGTTTTTTTCCCGTGCAATCCTGCACCACCCATGTTACTGAATTATCCACCAAACTTAATAGTTAATATTTGTAGATTTAAATAATTATTCATAGTTGTAACAATACGAAATGCAATAATTGCACTATGATGATCTACCTTGTCGGTTATAATTGATATGGCCATCTGACATTCCTTGTTAATAAACTGGCTTTATTAAGTCGCAAAGTATTTTAAGCCCTGAAGCTATTAACTTTACAAGGTAGTGAAAGCCTTTAGTTTATCCTGTGGATATAGACAGAAGACTTTAACTACTAAGTTTTTAATCGAAGATACTCTTAATCTTTTTTGCACGATCTTACTTAACCGTAACGTTGACCATAACTTTAACTATGGCAGCGCCTGATCTCTCTCCGGTCGTGTCAGATTGCTGTCCCATCGGACTATGAGAGTGAAAGGAATAGAGAGTGCACATGTGTTTGCGCACACACTTGTGCACTATAATATGTCCCGCGCAGTCGGTTAGTCGTTGTGACTGGCCACCGAAGTCGAAATCGGCTAGGGGGACTATTATTATTATGGCAGCGCTGTCATAATGCCATATCGTCATTATAGCTTAGCTGCTTAGACAATAATATTATGATGTTTTTAAATATGATACAAAATGTATGGAAAGAATGTCAAATTTCCAGTGCTAGTTAATTTTACTATACATTTTCTATCAAAATAGAAAACGTCAAAATAGTATACTCTAAGCAGCTAAACTATAGTAACTTTTGACGACGACGCGTTTGGTGTATTGGTTAACGCTCCTGACTATTTCGCCGGCCGTCGCGGGTTCGAATCCCGCGAGGGGCAGATGTTTGTGTGATGAGCACGAACATTTGTACCTATGTCGTGGATGTTATATGTTTTTAAGTATTTATGGGAGACGCCCCCGTCATAATCCTTGTTCGTAGTTCGTTAGTTCGTAATCCCTACTTCGTAGCACAAGGAAGAAAATTCCTTACTCCGAAACCAGACAATTGGTGTGTTATCTGGCGCATATTTATTTATTATTTAACTAGTAAGGTATACTTAATTATTCAATTTAGTTTTATTATCAACGATAATAAATCAACTTTTAAGATGACAGGGTCTAGTTAAGTTTAAAGTAACAATCGCTCAACGTTGCTCAACGTCATAAAGTTTTCATGAACTAAAATTAGGAGTGTTTGTATTGTATGACCTAATTAATTTCACAAACAAAATGCAGGATCAGAAGCTAGACAAGAGATTCCTTTTGTAGCATACTAGTTACAAAGCTATGACGTCACAGTTTATGTCTACATCCACAGAAGATATGATACAACTATTTTTAAATAACTAACTTTTTACCCGCATCGGAACGTTGTAGGCGTATGCGTTTACGGTGAGAAGATATTTGTGTGTTCGCAAACGAATGTTCCCATGTATCTCCAGAACGGCTTGACCGATTGACATGTAATTTTCTGTAGAAAATTTGTAATTTATTTTTCAGGTCATCATCATCAAATTTAAGGTTTAGGCTCTTGTCACTGCAGTTTTTTTTTACATTAAACTCCAAATTAGGGAAGAGTGTAATGGTTTCCCTCTTGCTTTCCAACTTAAGAACCGGGGGTTACCCGCCTCTTAATATCCACTCTAACTCTTGATCAGTATTATTCGCCTTCCTTGTATGATTAAATTAATCAAAGTAGATTTCTCAGAAGAAACGATTCGAGGTAAAATTCATTTTAAATTAAAATTATGAATTATCCAGGAAAAAATAACATGAATTTTAATAGTTAAGCTAGCTAGAATATTGTTACAGTTAGCGCTTTGAGGCGAGGTTTACGTTTTTAGGATTAAAACATTTAACAGATGATGAGAAACACTACTAATTTCTAAACCTGAAAAAAAACTTACCTTCTTTTTCAATGGACTGGAAAATACCTACATTCAACTTCTATGAAAATTAAAAATATTAAAAGCTTATGCCAGCTTAGCTATTAATACATTTATTCAATGTGTATAAATTTTCTTTAAATTATATTTGTGGAGACCACTATTGTGGGCCTCAGTAACTTGAAATAAATTCATTACCACGAGTTGGCCACGACCGCCCCAAAGAGAAAAAATGTGAAAACGTCATCGTTTGGCTATATGTCTAATCATTTCATAGCCTGTTTTTATTTTTGTCTCCAAGAGAACAAGCAGAAAAAAAATTCAGCTCTTGTCAAAGGTCACGCATTTATCAAAATTAAATATTTAAATATAATTAAGTACAATTAATTTTATACAAAACATGCTACCTTTTCAGCAGTTGGTTCACCGTCATTCCAATACTTTCGATCAAGGGCGAATTTCGCGTAGCACGCGCGGAGCCGGGCTTTTAAAAGCGCGCGCGGGTGCCGCTACGGCATTCGTAGCCGTCGCCGTCGTAGTCAGCCTTCGTAGCACGCGCCGTAGATCCGTAGCAAACATGTCTAGGAGGTAAGTCTTATTTAATTATATTTTTAGGATTGTTTTGTTAATGATCGTTTTTGAAAGGGTTTTTGAGATTGGATAAAAAAAAAGTTTTACAACTTTGTCACAAAACTGCTCTAGGTACGAATTTTTACATAAATATATTACTACGAGTACTATTTGTAATTGCCACTTATATATTTTATACAATTTGGGCACTAAAAGTCACTTTGTGATCATTTTTCAAATTTAATTTTTTTTCTCGAAATAATACTAATATCATACGGATAATAAGAAGGAATCTCAGTAATTAAATGCGTCGATAGGAAAAATATTCAGTCGTTTACTAAATGACTTAATATAACTTTAAACTGACTTTTCTAAGTTTAGCAATAAGCATAAAACTTGCAAAACTATTTATCGAACAAAGTAAGCAAGCAATTCAAATGATAATACCAAAAATTCGAAATTAAAAAATATCTCAAACGTTATTATCTGCAGAACTTTTGTTTCGCTCATTGCAAAAGTTAAGAAGCAAAACGACGTCAAAGAATAAGCTAAGTACTGGTTTGATCCAGTTTTGTATCGTTCGATATAATTTTGTACTTTTTAAAGGTCGTTTTTGTGAACATACGACACATCATATATGATCAAAAGGAATTCATATAAGTAGAAGTTATACACGAAGTTATAGACCAAAGTTTGCCAGCATAACTTTTAACTTAAGATTTCAGCCCGCTTATAATTCAAATTTTACGTTTAAAGCCCTTATTCAAAGCGTAAAAAAATACTGGCCTTTATACATTTATTTATTTTAATCTGATATTTTATGGCATTTTACATGATTTGAACAGTCGATACGGTCTTGAACAAGACTAGTTTCAAGTCTCCATTGCCTTAGATAATACATTGCCTTACCTTAGCACGAAATCAAAATATGAAGCACTGACTAATATTCATCCTTAACTACAATACATAGGACAGCAGAATTACTAGTAACATAAAAATAATGACTATGTTAATACTCAATGAACGAGAGATAAAAACGAATCAATTTGAAATATCTTCAGTAAGACATAATTACAACTTATTACATATTATTTTTCAGAACTGTAAATTTTAACCGCCAATTTGGAATAATATATTTTCCTTTTTATCACTTGCATGCTACGAATATTTAAAGTGCGTACTTCTTTAAAAAGCAAAAAAAGTTGACTAAGAAACCGTATTAGCTTAGCTCTATCTCGGTATGCGGTTTCTTTATGAACGCAGATACTACTTTTTGATAAGAAACCAATTTTCTGAAAGAACTACTCTTTTAGCTCTTTGTCGGGGTATTTAAAACTTAAAAGCTTCTTTTAGATAAATCTCTGTACCATGATTCAATTTTATTGAGATATAAATACAATTCAAGTAAATTAAAAACCTTCCAAATGAATATTATAGCTATTTTAGAGCACAAGAAGAACGAACACTAACAGGTGGTTATTTATCTAATTATGTTAGTATACAGGGTGTTATTGTAAGGGGGTGCCAAATTTTTGGAGGTAAAAGGGACCACCATCAATATGAACAACTTTTACTATTGGATCATCGTTCAATTATTAATTTTATTTTCTGCCTCTCCATACATTATTGTCAATGTAGGCGACTGATTTTGTATGGGGAATCTGAAATTTTATTTAAGATTTTGACCATGACCCCATAGTAAAAGTTGTTCATATTGACGTCATCATCACGTCTCATTCACCTCCAAAAATTTGGCACCCCCTTGCAATAACACCCTGTATGTTGCTCAGTATCTTCTTATAGATATTTTTAAATCTTGCGGAAACTTATCAATGTTAAATTACATTAGGTAAAGAAAAAATTGTTGAATCCGCCCTATAAGCATGTATTTTTCGTGACCGACACAATCATGAATATTATGAGCGAAATGTATGTGGTAATACCTAAAAATGAAAAAATAACTGATACGCAGATATAATAGAAAAACGTATACGTGTACACATTTTAACCTCTAGTGTTATGTTAACTTTGGTCTGCGCCAGTGGGCCAAAGGTTACATTTTAGTGTCTTCATTTTGCGCTGAAGACAAAATATAGGGGTATTTGTGGTGGTGGTATATCGTGAGTAGTGTTTTAATTTCGCCACAAACACCTTTTCGTAAACATGTCATAGTAACTGTAAAGAATGCTCAATAGGGCTTGGATTCTGTGGTGCAAGTCTCGACACGGTTTTACCAGTCAAACTCCAGTGCTGGAAGTCTGAAGCAAGATGTTTGACATTTCGCGTAGACAATTTCAATATTCTGATTTTCTGCCCCATCGAATATCCTACTAACTTATGTAGCTAATACTTTAAAAAAAATGAATTTTTTTAAGCTTGCTTCAAACATTCTTCCTAATCAATAAATACACGAAAATACCAATTTTGTCTCAGCATTTTTGAACGCCACTTAGTTGTCTTACAGGGAACTATGTCGAGACTGTCGCGCTAGGTGGCATTCAAAAATCGCTATGACAAAATTCATGTTCTTGTGTATTCATCTTCTTCAATGATTTAGAAGAATATTGGATATAGCTAGAAGAATAGAATAGATAGAAGATAGAGCTACATAAGTTAAAAGGATGTATAGGCGGAATGTCAAAAATTTTTGACAGCTGTTGCGTGTGATTGATCTCGACATGATCGCAGGGTTTTTATATATTATTAAATGAGCGCTATTTTTTTCTGGACTAAAACGCGTGGTAGAGACAGGGTCGACGTTTGAGTGGGCTCACCCAGAAGAAGCCTTTTCGTTTACCCTGACTTCGCTTTAATTGCTAAAGTTGAGAACATTAAAGAGCTAAACTGTATTATAAAATATGTTTAATGCAAAAAATTTAAGATAGGTATTTTAGTAACTTTCCATTTAAAAGGCATTCATAGTATTAATATATTACCTACATCGGTCATGTTAAAAGAAATCCTAAACTAGGTACCAAAGTATTGACTAGTTCATATTTTTAATGAAAACATAAATATAAATTTTAAATAGTGACAACCAATACCTTATAAAATTGTACTAAAAATATTATTCTTTGCATAATAGTCTTCATATTACGAACACAGTTTTCATGTTACGAAACTAAAACACGCGTACTCACCCAAATCAAACGTCAATTTGGGAATTTTGTTACCAAAAGAAAATATTATTTGGTCGGATGGACCTAGCTTGCAACTTTAGATGTTATTTAGTTAGAATAAAAAAACGCTACATAAAATTTAAGATAAAAGCTTAACGAATGACATGACGGCCTATCTACCTATATCTATGTAATTATGTACTAAATCTACTATTTTAAAGCACAAATTACGCACTTTAAAGTCAGTTCATAGTAAATATTAGTCAAAATAAATAAATAAAGTTATCGTTCGTGTCTAACGATACTAATTACCTCTAAAATCAAACTTTGAATTTGTTTTATTTAAAAACGAATTTCTTCATTGTATAAAATAACCCAGACTCTATTAGTTTTTGATAAAATCAACAGCAATCATAAAGTAAAAAAAAGCTAAAACATCCTCATTTTGAATCTTCATAACCCTTCCAGGTCAGGTGGTTTTTAAGACTCCAAGAAACAGAGCTGAGAATTAAAGGTTAATTTTATTGTTTCTCGTGAAAATAAGAACGACTGAAATTTTTACTGAACGCTTTCAACCGTTTGCTTGGATGGTTTCAGTTTATAAAAGCTAGATTAAAATGGTTAAAAGTAGTGAAATGTTGATAATTGTTGGCATAATAGTAAAATTAGCATTATTCAATGAAAATCAAATTATTGTTCTTATAATTTTTCACTTTTAACAAAATTCATGACGATATCTTATTAAAAATCACTTTTAGTATACTCGCGATTACCTCTCAGTCTTTCTATTTTTTAAATTTAATCTGCATCATCCCACTGCTGGGCAAAGGTCTCCCCCAACATTTGCTATTGGTCTCTGTCAACAGCCAATGATTCCAAGTCTTTCGCGAAGCTGGACAAATAGTCGCAACACCTCTTTTTGGGTCTACCCCTTCGTCAGTAGCCGTCTGGTGGTATCCATCGTGTGACGATTTGGGCCCATCTATCCGGGTGTCTTCTACACACATGCCCTGCCCACTCCCATTAAGGCTTTGTCTTTTCGCCTACATCTGCTATCTACATATATTCCAGTTCTGAAGCGTATTGTGCTTTTCCGGATTTTATGAATCCTATTATTTATTTAGAAACTTTATTGCACAAAAAAACAGAGTACAAAAGGTAGACTTATTGTTAAAAGCATTTCCTCCCAGCCCAGTCATACTTTCAGGTCATGAAGAATGATAATACGCTCCTTTTCATGTCTCATTGGCAAACTTAGTATCCAAACTCAAGGTTTACATTGTTACTTATTGCTTTGATGTTACAACATCAAAACTAAGGCCGAAATACATATTTGATTGAACACCTACTAAGTTACTATAGAAAAATTAGGAATGAGGATTTGTTTCGTACGATTGATAAAACGGGGTTTAATTCAAACTATGTTTACAGACAAGTAAGGGTTACTGTGGGATAAATTCCATTAAAAAATGACAATAATCTTTTGTACTTTCAACAAAGCCTGCGTGTGTTTGTGGGTACGTAAATCGTGCGTCAGGCATGAGTGGAAGTTATTTCTTTGAGAGATAATCTCGCAAAGACGTAAATCGTCACTCCCTTCGAGCAACAGGTGGGCACCGAACAAAATGAGGGATTGCGCTACCTAAAACATACTTCAATTCAACAAGTATGGAGTAAGGAGTTTGTTGTTAAGACTGTTGTTGTTGTTATATGAGTAGGATTTATTTATTGTTTGTTAATTGGGCAAGAAATGCTTTAGTACACAATATCACTAATATAAAGGTGTAGTTAAATCCAATTATAGCTTTAGAATCTACTTACTTACTTTTGGTCAAAATATGAGAATTCGAATTTTATCTTCATCAGTCATTAAAAGTTTAAATATCAGGCAAAGAGTGAACCATGAATAGCTTAAGTTAGTAGAAAATAATTATTTTTATAATTACCCGTGATTAATTAATTTATTATTGGAGTAAGCATGCATTACGTATGTGTACCATAATATGGGTGGAATAAACTCAACAAACATACTTCAACCAATTTCCTCAGTGCTTCCTAAAGTAGGGCAAACAAAATTCAAAACAAAAGATCGTATATTCATTTTAAAAGAACGTTCTAAGTTCAATATTTTCCCATAAACAGGGGAAATTACCCTATTACCACATGGCAACAAGCCGGCATCAATTTTAGTCGAGGTGGCCCCGAAATTTGAGTTTGAGCGCTCTCCTTTTGACGGCAAATTGGCCGTTATTTCGCACATTAAGGGAGGCTGGCAACACTGCTTTCGTGGAACTTTAATTTTACGTTACCTTTAATAAACATAGGCACACTCGATTGACAGGGATAAAGATACTTAGTTCATTTTATTTTTCCATTGTGGAAACTTTAAGTAAATCAACATATTAACTAGGAACATTACTTACCCATAAAAATGGTAAGTATTTTTTCGGTTGAAGATAAAGCACTATTTAAATTAGAAGTCTCCTGCAACAGCGTCAGCGCGTTTTGAGTTTGCAATCTCCCATCCCATCGCAGGATGATGTTTTATAGCCTAAAGCCTTCCCTAAAGCCTAAAGCTTTTTTTAAATTGGTCCAGTTGTTCCTGAGATAAGCGCGTTCAAACAAACAAACTCTTGATTTAGTATAGATTTTTTCAGTAACCAAGAAGGTAGTATCATGAAATTAAATGTATACCCATACACTGGGTGAGAGTTCACTAATATTATTTTACATTCGTTAAACACTGGTAATTATTTAATCAGCCGTCATTAAAAATCTGCGTCCAATTAAGAACTACACAGTTAAATTAAATTACTATGGAAACAGCATCACGTGTTCATTTGCGCTAAAATGGATAATTATCTACTGTCCGGTTGTGACACGCCGTGTCATGTCAATTGCATATGACTGACAATAGATTTCATGGTTGTTGTGTTTTTGTGAAAGTATGGAAAACAGTTGCTATTCCCATGACTGCGTCTATGCTGCGAGTATTTTTATTAAAACTCGACTAGACTTGCATACATAATCAAGTTAAGTCCGACTCTAGCACTAATTTAGGAAATAAAATATGAAAAAGATATAAACATAAAGTATATTTAAGTGTTACTTACATCCTTTGCTACATTGAATCTTTATGAATGATGAAAATACCATACAATAAATTAAGGGGAAAATCGTCAATCCTCGTGAAATATTCATTGGCGAAAAAAAAACAAAGTCAGTGGTGGCACGTGGTGGAAATCAGAGATTTTAATTATTTATTAGGCAAGTAAATATTTGACCTTGACAACGCCTGATATCAGGTGTGGTGTGGACATTGAACTACTATTACTAGAGTATGGAACTGAAACTACGACCAAATTTTGTTTTCAAAGAAAGCTTCACAGTCGTTTTTGCGACACATTTTTTTCTTGGAATATCAAGTATTGTTTTACTAACATTAGGTTAAGAACGCCTTGTTACTAAAACTTATGGATGCAAATCTGAAATAAATGATTTAACAATTAATAATAATATTAATATCTTCTCTATACGTAGTAGTAACAACTCACTGGGTGTGGATGAAATCTATGGTGGTGCATATTTGCTTAGTTCGTTATTAACTTTTTCCTTAAAGAGGCTTAGGTCATATTCCTTATTATTGTACCTTACCTATTGTAAAACTGTACTTTTACAACTTTTTCAACGCTCCAACCAGATAATTACAAGCCTAAGTAAACCTGTTGTTTTTACACGGACTGTTATTTTTCATTAAAATTTTTCGTAGCAGGCTGTTAGTACTCACTCGTACAAGACGAAAAAGGTAAGGAAAATTATTGTAAGCACGGCTGAAAAGTTTCCTCATGAACAAAAATGATATTAATTTAAATTATCATGATCAAAGGAAAAGACACGTGAATTTAAATAACTGAACTTAAAAAAAACAGCCATACAAAATATACCCGTCTCCTTTTGGCAAAGAAGCGGAGATGCAGGCTGCGTTTTTCATATTTTAATTAAAGCTTAAAGTTTTGTTTGTTTGTGTAAAAACGTTATGACAGTAACTACTAATGAATTATAAAAAAACGGAATCAATGACGCTGAACAATACAAAAACGGGCCGGCGAAGTTGCGGGGGACTGACGATTACTTTTGACGTCAACTTTTACTCTGTACTTTTAGTTTATCAGACCTACTAATTAGTTGTTGATATACAAACACTGGATAGAATTGATTGAAAGGTTTCAACTATATGTAAAACAATCGAGAGAGGTGAAAGTGTTATTTGAAAAGGATTCAGTTAACAAAATGTAGATTTCAAATTATTGTACCAAGCAAGGCGGAACGAATGGGTTTGATTGAGAACACAGTAAACTTATGGTAAGTATCTACTTGATTTCAACATGTTTTAGGTTTACGTATTGAAGGTTCAGAAATATACTTTTAGTTTTGTAATATTTTTATAAGCATTTTGTATATAAGTATTTTTAAAAAAAAAATTGAGTAAGGAAAGTTATGTACTTATTTTGTTCCTTCATTTCTTATTGTACCTTGTGATTCTAGTTATTATTATTTAACTTTTATTTTAATTATCTATCAAGTAAAATATAGTTTGTACAAATTATTTTATTTTTATTAGGAAAACACTACAGTGTACGTACTAAACCTTTGTTACTAACACTAATAACATTCAGTAAACCGATGAAGTTTGTGACGAATGTCATGATAATCTACGACGTTATCAGTTTCTTTCAAACATGTTTTTTTTAAAACCTTACATTGTGAAATACTTCCTCTTTCCCCTTTAGATACGCGAAATATGTTTTATCAAATACGATTTCAGCACGTCACGTTCTTACATCAGGTAGAATGCAATAATATCTTGGAATAAAAAATATAGGTCAGGTAGGTGCAACCGTGTGTTTCGTTTGCGTGGGTGCTCCACAATACTTACTCATCTTTACCATTCAGAAACATTCAATAACAATAACCTACTTACGAACTAATGGTCGTAAGTTTAAGGACTTGTTAATAATTAATAATTATTAACTAGTATGTAATTGTAATTTAAGAACGATAAAAATATGTACAATTCCTTGTTTTATTGTATTTTACTAGAAAACTTTATGGATTTACAATATTTTTAACACTTACAGTGTCATATTTTATTCTTAAAAGATGAAATATGAAACCAAAAATTGCGCACGGGCGGGACTTGAACCAGCATCTTTCTGGCTAACCGGGCCAACTGCTCTTCCAATTGAGCTACCTTAGACAACTTAACTTTAGACAAGTGAAGATTAGTTGGCCCTCAAGTTAAGATCATCATCATCATATTATCAGCCGAAGGACGTCCACTGCTGAACATAGGCCTCCCCCACGGCTTTCCACAACGACCGGTTGTGGGCGGCCTGCATCCAGATCGATCCTGCGATCTTTATAAGGTCGTCTGTCCATCTTGTCGGTGGACGTCCTACGCTGCGCCTTTGGTCGAAGGGTCTCCAATCTAGGACTTTTCTGCCCCAACGGACATCAGTTCTACGCGCTATGTGCCCTGCCCACTGCCACTTGAGCTTACTGATTCGCAGTTGATGAAGATGATGTCGTGTTTTGCGTTATAAAAATACCGACCCTGCTGGAACTCTACATAACATTTTAAGGGGTAAGTGTTTTTTTACCCAGAAATATTTAAATATTTTTTTGCTTATTATTGTATGACATGCTTAGATATATGACATTTCAGATTTTAGGAAGTAAATACAATTTTTAATAAGTACTTGTACGACGTACGTTTTTCTCGAGCTATTCTAAAACATTCGTAATGTCGAAGCTTCTGTTTGCTCACGCGCAATCGACCGAGCTCCCTAAGGAAATATCCGCAGATTGGTTCCACCATATCAAGTACAATATTTTATTAATAACAGCCCTGTGTGTTCTAAGAACCGATTGAAAATTTGATTTTATTTAAACATTGTTGTTTGCAAAGAACTCTACCTTAAAAACTTAGTCTATTTTTTATTTTATTGGGTTGAAGACCACAAAGAATTCGTCTTGATGAACTTATAACATGATTTATATGCTAATTTGTTATTTCGGTCAAAAAGAAGCATAAATATTAACGCCGGCCCTTCCCATTTTCTTGCAGGTCAAAGTTGAACGTTTCTTTAAAATAAAGGACACTATTTACATATTTATTTGTCCCGGCAAGCAATTAGTGCTTGTAATTAACCATGGTGGCGCGCGTGTCCACGCATAAAGACAAGAGACAATCCATCATGGCCGTCAGCTGTCAGTTTTTGGCGCGCGTGGACTTTTAATCAGATTTGCGGAACTTAGATTTGTGATATTCGAATCGCGCCGACAAATTAGACTATTCAGTGATGGTTCACTGACGATTGTGCCCAGTTAGCGGTTGCGTTGCTAGAGGACTGCATAATTTCTGTGGGTGTCTGAAAATTTAGGTGAAATTCAACCCCCGCATTCGTCATGTTTCGCTGGAAATCTAGTTACGTGCGCTTTCAATCGTAAAATCTTCATTAATACCTAACTTCATTTACTTAAACTCGTATGATCTATTTGTGTTTGATTTTGAATCAATGTTAATATTTCAGAATGTTCAATAAGTAATAAGAAAGCTTTAAATGAAGTGTAGGCTATTTATTTGTACCTCGCCAATGAAATGAGACATAAAGATTAAGTTTCAGCGATCGCTCGCAGATTATCCTTATTGCATTTTAGTTTGGGATCGGTCGATTTGTTCCCATTACGCGGACAGGTGACTGTTTGCGTACCGACTGTAGATGTGACTTCTAAGGGACAGAGGTGAAAGGAAATACTATTGTTTACATTATTTCCCGTTCGCTGCCATATTGGCTCAGTGGACGCTCTTTGTGAACCTTTTCATTAGGCTTTGGTTTATTTTTGAAATTGCAATGTTTCGGGGTCACTCTTTGAGGACAAAGGAAGATTTTTTGTGTTGCTTTGGGACATGTGAGTTTCAAAGAGCCTGAATTATTCCAGATTTATAATAAGAGGCCACAACTGTGGCGGCATTGGTAAAAAACCTATAAAAATTAAGTAAAACTATATTTAACGACTGGCCTAATAGCTTGGCCAAGAATCTAAACTACTTACTTTACCCAAGTCAAACTTTTATTCGCAGATATTATATGAGATTATTTTTAACATACTAATTAGGCTTAGTTTAGGCTTTAGCTGTGGTCGTACCAGGATAATTGCTGTCACCTCACATTTGCATTTCAAACAGATGTGTGACATTTGCGGTCACAGCTTACAATTTTTTACGAGAACAGTATACAAAGCTATTATAAGAGGTACCTTAACTATGTATATGAATTAAGTACCTAATACTACTCCCTTTGTTATCTAAAAGATACACGATTTCACGCATTTTAAAGTCCAAGAAGCATAAAAAAGCGTAGCATACCATGAACGTGCTAGAAATGTGTCAGAATATAATATATTTATGTATTGAAAATTATGAAAATATTCCCACTAGACCGTTCCGTCATCGACGAACACCGTCGCGTGTCACGCACGGATCGTGTCAGCAGTTCAGCACCGGCAAAATACGCTCATGCTCTCTCTCTATATAACGGTGAGACAGAAGGCTCCATTCAGTGGGAAATTAGAGCGTATCGTGTTTCTTTTCGTGTCTGATACGCTGCTAGCACGGTCATGGTATGGTACGAAGTAGTGGGCCCAGTCCTTAAATATCATTTGTGGTCTCGTGTCTCCATTTTGGTGGAGTATCCTAAAATTGGATGTTGACAAGGTAATAAGTAGGTCATATGACAGTCAAACAATCATTTGATTTACAAATTGAGCCGTGCATGCATTTCACGCCAAAAACGAGTCGCCATTTCGATTTCCAAGCGCACTGTTGACGTGGCCCAAATTCACTAATAATAGAATTTTGTTTATTCGTTTAAATTCAAAGTGAGATTGAGTTGTTTGTTTTTAAGACCAACCCAAGCTTATTTTCAAGCGGTAATGCTTGATAATGAATGAATACTTACGTCTTGAATTGAATACGTATTCACGTTACCCACTTGTTGAAAAACAGATTATGATGATGTAAAAGTGCCCATTCCTAGGATGATTTTTAAATATGGGAAATAATAGTTCGTAGGCACTCTACGGTATGGTAGCTTTACTTTCTGAAACTTCTTTTCTACCTATTTGGTTCTGAAACTTACGCGAATACTAGGTACTCATTGATTTATAATGAATGTCAAATAACACCTTGGACTGCCTGTGACCACGGATGCTATAAAGCATTCCATTCGAAACGTGAGGCGCTTAATTACAAATGAATGTACGCGAAAATACTGACATCTTCCTTAAAAATCAAGAGCAATTTGTTTGTTTTATAAAATCAATTTTTGTATAAAGTTTTGTTAAACAAATTAACAAAACTAGTTATGTTTCTTTGTAAGACAACAAGCATTGGTCCTGTGAAACTTTAGATTATTCCTCATGTTTTTCATTCAAACTGAATATTAATTACGGTTGCGCTCGCCAAGTTAAATGAAACTCATTCGGATAGTTAAATAAACCACGGTTACACTTATGAATACTAAAACATAATTACTAAAGTTTGTTTGGAAGAGTTTTCATTAAACGATAAACAAAACTTTAATAAAAACTTTTTTCAGATTAGTACCTATCAAACTATGAAGTGCAAATTAGAGATGACTTCTTTTTGTTTCCATACTCCATTTCGCTTGTATTTAAATAAATTAACAAAATAACTCTGTTTTAACTGACAGAATTAAAAATAATAACAACATCCTCAAATATTATGAGTCTGAAATATTAAGCTGGAAAATTATTGCTTAAGCCTTTTTTTTTCTTGGTGACCAGATTTTCTAAACTTCTTCCACCCTTTTCTAAAAACTTACGAGTACTACTAGACTACTACTACGAATAGAGTAATAACCGACCAAATAACAATAATATCATAATAATAACATTTGAAATGGTGGTATACTTTTGTACCTAATCAGGGGACTGTTCGGTGCGAACATCTCGTATAACTTTAGCTCAATATTAGTAGTTTTTTTTTTTTTTTTTATAATAGATAGCCAGACATTTGGCTCCGATTGCACCTGATGTTAAGTGACAATGTAGCCTAAGATGGACCATGTCTGCCTAGTAATAGCCTATTCACTCTCTTCTTGAAAACGTCCAAATTGTAGTTGCCAGGGAACACTTCTGCCGGCAGCGAATTCCACACCCTAGCAGTACGTAAAAGAAATGTGGACCGAAATCGTTTAAATCGTTTCGTTTTAGTTTAGTTTCTCTTCAAGAATCTACTTTTAAACTCCAATTTCACTCCCTCCTTTTTAAACAAAGAACTAAATCCTTTCTAGGTGCTAATTTTCTCGATAGCGTCATATGTCGTCCATCAATTAGTTTACTGCAGTCGGACCGCGCAATTACCGGCTTGGGTTACTGAAATCCGCTGCAATGTTAGGGCATTCAACCCACTGTAAAACGGATATTTTTATAAGACAAAAAGGACATTGAGACAGTGGAAATAAAAATAAATACTGTCAAAATCATTGGTTATTTCTTTACATTAAAAAATACTAATGAAACTTATGCAGATTTACGGCCTGTTTCAATGTGTCTCAGTAAGTTCTGTTAGCGTTACCTGCCAGATACTTCATACAAAATAACGTTCTACATTTGAATTATTCGTTGGTTAGTTTGATTGATAGAATAGTTAGTTAACCGGATCATTTTTAAAGTAAACCATTTCAATTTTAAAGCCTCTGTTAGTTATAACATTAATAAGCTTATGGGATCCTTGTATTTCCCGTAACATACAACACTTTGCCGATGGTACTTGGGATCCTAATTACACGAGATACGATGCATTTTAGCTGAATTTGAAACGCAAAATGCAGTTCGTCTTGAGGTATAAATAGTGCATGCGTTTGCATGCGAACACGCACGTACGCAACTTCTAGGGATGCGCTCATCAAACCAATATCGATATATCGTACAGATATCAGTATTTTCGGTATTTGGATGATTTTATGCTTTTGAAAAATATATAAGTACAATCCGCGGTGTACGATGAATGAATTAATAAAACGTTTGTAAACATCATAGTTACATTTTTTGAGAATTCATTTTCACTTAGATAAACGTTCCGGTCATCATATTATTATCGTACGATACGTAAGTAAGGAATTGTCTACTGAATTTAAACAAGATAATATTTTCTCTACATTAGTAAAATATAAACTGTGTTGACGATGGCACCGACATTGAGTGAGAAAATCTCATGATAAATAATTTATGTGTTAGGTAGAAATTGTACTAACTAATAAATAACCTCTTTTATGGTTAGTTACAATGTCATTGCAGGTTTGTGTAGCAAATAATACGATTATTTTTATGTATAAGTACACGAACACAGAACACAGTCTAAACTTACTCATACTTAAAACAAAGGTGTTTATTTCACGATAAACTTTTTACAATCCCTGTGATCCCATCACTACCGCGAATCTCGCTGTCGACGTCACGCGATGAGATAAATGAATTCTTAAGTCCCGAGTCCCGATCCAGCCTCCATTATCGACGCGTACGCAACGCGAATCGAACCATCGATAAGTGTGATAATAATTATTGTGCAACACTAATTTGATTAATGATATAGTGCTATTGGATAGTGCGTGAAAAGGGGAGATTTTGGTTGGAGCTGTTTGAATTTTTGATGACGAGTTTTTTGTAAGTTTTCTTGCTTGATATTATTATAATAACACATCTTTTTCTTCTTTCTTTGCCTGGCTCTTTCTCATTTTATTTGGGTATTATAATAACACATCATTCATCATTATTGACCAAAAGACGTCCACTGCTGCACAAAGGCTACCCCAACCGATCTTTACACGGTCGTCTGTCCATCTTGTCGGTGGATGTATAACACGGTGTCGGAAAATTATCTAATACTAGATTTTGCCCGCGACTTCGTCCGCATGGAATAGTGACTTCTTTCTCCCGTTTTTTACACATTTACCGCTATATCTTTGCTCCTATTGGTCGTAGCGTGCTGTTATATAGCCTATAGCCTTCCTCGATAACTGGACTATCCAACACAAAAAGAATTATTCAATTCGAACGAGTAGTTTCGGAGATTAGCGCGTTCAAACAAACAAACAAACAATTTCTTCAGCTTTATAATATTAGTATAGATTTTCTTAGAACGGAATGGTCCTCTCAGCAAATATACTACTTATTATTCAAACATCATTTTAACCAAAAATAGTTCACAATATTCAAAAGACAATCCTCCTGTTCCTAGTGCTAAAGTATTTTGCAATATTCGAATTTTGTTCACATCAAGTTTTAAAGTTATTAAAATTTTACAAGCTTTTCATGAGGATAATCCATTTTCCGTATCAGGTGTCGATTTGATGAAATTACTAATACCATACACATTTTACTACTACATAACTTTTTTTTTTCTCTCTCATAGAACAAACAAGGAAAATGTAGAGTTTTGCTTACTTAGAGATTTACGTCCTTTTCATTTATAAATAATATACAATAAAAAATAATACCGAAAATAATTAATGTTGCATTATTTTTAGGGCATTTCATACTGTATTTTTGGAATTAAATATATTCCAAAACTGATACTATAACGATGTAAAGGACAATGGAGCGGGTATACCGTGAATATCCTGTTTGTTTTTATGTATTGGATTATTAAATTATATTACATCGATGTTATATAATAATACACTTCACAAAATAATTTGTAAGATGATATAGATATTCATTCATATGAGCCTTCTATTGACAATGTAGAGCCCACAGTTTCAGATGAATCTGTGTGGTCGTGATCAAACATAGGAAAAACAGTTGACAATCTTGGCATTCACGTATGAATATTGTAGGCTCGGCTTTATTACAAATGATCATAACATCTACATTTCTAAGACAGTAAAGAAGTGTGTTTATTTGTAACTTATTAATAAATATGTTGTAACTACAATTGAAAGAACTTATTTTTAGGGTTTATTTATTTTTATTTATTCAAAAACTTTATTGCACAAATAAAAGTGTACAAAAGGTGGACTTAATGCTAAAAGCATTCTCTCCCAGTCATACCTTTAAGTCATGCAGAGAGATATAGTGATGGGTGCAGGAGAGTGTTGTAAATAGATATTAAAATTGCAACAAAATACTAAAGTGTAGAATAATATACATACATATAATATAATACATACCATAATTTACATACTATAGGTTTATAAACTAAATATACAGTTTATAATTTATATACATAAATATCAAAAACATATATAACTAAGAATATGCATACATAAACATATTTTACATGTTTCGCAATTATTGAATAAGAAACTTTCGCAGTTTGGTTTCGTAGTCAAACAAGGAACTCTTATAGTTTCGCCATGTCCATCTGTCCGCGATTTAGCTCGGAGACCTTAGATGCTAGAAAACTGTAATTTGGCACGGGTTTGTATTTAAATTTCCTCGCTAAAGTGGTGAAATAAAATGTTGAAACATATTTTTATATAGGGTACCTTCCTCCACTCCCTCCACAAGTAAAGCTTAAAAAAAATTAAATTTATTTAAATTTAAATTAATTAGCCGTAAAAGGTTTTTCTCATAATTGTGTATAAGTATTTTGTAATTTTAAGGGAATAAATCAAAAACTGCAAGGCAATTTTCGTTGGTTTTGAATTTTGATCATGAAGGGCGAAAAAATGCAAACATACTATTAAGCTCGTCCGGTTTTGAATCCACTGTACTAATTCCGCACCGCGTATTAAGTTACACTATTAGAAACAAAATGGGCGCTTGCACTCTAAATATTTCTCAGAAGTGCCTTTTGCTTTCATTCACTTTTAGTTTTTACTCAAACGTCTACTCTAAAGCTGATGTTCGTTTAAAAATATTTACTTCCTTGTCACTCATGGCGAGTAAGAAGGAAAGGTATTGTAGAAAATGTGCAGGCCGTCTGAGAGTAGGTCCTTTGATTTTGAGATCGGTTTGATTGACGCTGATGGCCTCTCATTAATGCACCCGCCTTTAAATTGGTGTTTAGGGCTTGATCATTGAATCGATAGAATTCGAAACATGATGTTTTTTTTAAAACAATTTTAAAAGCTATATCATGGAGAAAATTAAAAAATGCGACTTACGCCCGGTTTCTACTGGCGGCATTTTAACTGGATGTTAACTAGTATAAAGCAAAACCAAAAAAAATGTAGATGTCATAGTTAGGTACAAAATACTTAGATAGGTAATTTTTAAAAACTATCCAAGTCTAATTTGAAAATAATCTATTGAATGCTATTCATCATGGATCTTATCGCATGGGACACAGGTTACGAAATGAATTGTTTTCTCAAATTGATATCGCCGGGATTTAACGTCTCAGATCGTTAAATGTATTACTTGGGCTGATTGTGTCAAGTTAATTAATCGTTTTGTTATTGCGTACTTAAGTTCTAACTCAGTTATTAATCATATAAAATTAATTGATGATAATTATCAAACTAGATGGTGCAAGAAAACGTGGATAAGTATTTTCAGATATTTACAAATGTGTTTGGTTGTGTATCTAATAAAAAAATAAAATTGTTTTACATGTAGGATGATTTTCAAAACGTAAGATTGATTGGTATTGATTTTTTAGGTATACTTACTCTCTAGCGATTCCAGAATTGCTATGATCGTTTTATAAAATCAGATCAAAATTCCAAAACCAGTTGAGTAGCTTTCTTACAATCACGACAACATTGTAAGCTAACAACTTTTTGCGATGAGAAGTTTGTTGCATTACATTATACATCAATGAAACTGATTATAATAAAGAATTTAAGATATCATTAAATACTATAAGAAACCATCAAAACGGGCAATAAATATCTACGTATAACTGACTTATTAAATGATGCCCGATTTAAAACCGTTACGTCGCCAAATCAATTAGAGAAGCCATACAATTTGTAATACCGATTGATCTAAATTTGTATAAATACTTACCTAAATTCATTAGCCAATACTAGATTCATTTCTGGGAATATTCCTCAAAAATTTTACTTTATTTATATCCATTACCTTGTTATCATTGACAAAATTAATTTGGACAAATTATCGTATCAAAACGTCATAAGATTCAAAGGAGACCAATGATATTAAATTAAATATCATTGAAGGAGACGCGTTAAAGAGACAACAGCACATCAAGCTGAATACGTACTACGAAGTCTTATGAAGCTGTAACAGGTTTTTTAAATACCAAATCACCAAAAAGTAGTCAGGTGTGCTAGCAAGTAAATGACTAAGCATACAATTACGCTGCGATTCATAACGAATTTTAATTACTTGTGACGTCATCCAAGGCCCCTCAAATTCCCCAAAGGAGGACGTAATAGAGCCTTATTTATATCATCTAAACAAGATGCCAGTTTATTGGCTAAGCCCGCAAACAGCCACTAAGCCTTAAGGACCTAATCCTGCTAAGGAGGAACGCAAACTTTTTGAGCTCTGATACTTGGTATTCATGAGACAATATGAGTGGGCTGCAGATTTCGGCAGTAGTTTTTGAGGCGCACTTAATTTTGACTTAAGGATTAATTGTGGCCAGAATCATAATTAGGTAACGCAGCTTTTGTAAACCCCTTTCTAGAAATATTAGGTTCACTTATTAAAATCTCTTTCTGTAGGTAATTACATAAAAACTTATTTGCTTGAGCAACTTATATTCGCCAGATATTGGATAATAAGATGACACCCAATGAGAATGCATATAATTATCTGTATCGCAAGTAATATTAGGCATGAAACTTTACTATTCGTATTCTTATGTAAAAGTTTTTTGATGGTAGTTATTCAACATCATTCTAGTGTAGAAAGAAAGTATTACTCTTTCAACATCGACCCTGAGCCGAATTCGTGATCAGTGATTTCGACGCAAAACAAGAACATTTGTCAAATATAAGTACGTTTTTCTATGCTTTTCGTATATTGTAAACAATCATTATTGTTATTAATCATGTTTCAAATTTATGTAAGTGAATATAATTAATTTACTATTAGATTTAAAAAGATCTCAGTGTGCAGCGATGAATTACCTATGTAGGTTGTAAATTGTGTGTTTATCATATTTTAAAATTAATCGTTCCTTTCATAACGGAATGTCATGGCTGTTTACAATATTCGACAAGCAAATAAAAAATAACTTTACCTCTCTTGTTGTATAATCTAAACACCATTAATAAATAATACGAGTCACCTACGTCTACTCATGTCTTATTCAAGTTTTCTCTTCTCAGAATCTACTTAGACCTCACACAGTGAAAATCGATCATGTTGGTATCGGTGTTTTTCCAATATTGTAAACACAATAAGAAAGTAAGTGGCAGGAATTCGGGCCTGCGTGACCCTTTAGGAATGCCGACGTATTTGTAATGTAACACTTATTGAAAACAGCGGTCGAAATTATCTAAAGGAAAAACGCAGATTCAGATTTATAGTAAGTTCTGAAGACACAGGAGTAATACTCCTTTAAAATGCTGCTCTCGTGTTATTGCTTAAATAAATGCTACTAATGAGCGGCTAGATTTTATCATGAAAAAACTGATATCACAAATTGAAACAAATCTGTATAAACTTTGACATCGTAGTACCATAAGCTTGAAAAAGCTTTAAATTGTGTTATGTATGTACTAACATTAAAATCTATATCGTATGATGTAAATAGGGACTATTTCGATGAATATTGTATAACTTAGTTCATAAAGTTCGCCGATTTACTTTAAACTACTTTTTGTTAAACAAAAATAATACTAAGATTCGAGTTCATAAGATTTCAAACAATCGCGTTTTAGTACTATACCTAACTAAGTTCTTTCGCGTTATGATCTGACATGTCCAATACTTATTACAAAATTTGATTAAGAAATTAAGAAAAAATATATATAAAAAACTCTCAATTCTTCCCATTCTAAAGATAGCAACCTCATAAAAACTTTAATAAATAAATCACACTAAACCAACGTTGGCCTTACAGTGTAATCCAATAGCACTGTAAGATCAAAACACACAGAATGACATTTCAAAAAAAAAACCTCATATCAATAGTGTATTTGTGAGAGTCCCAGAATAGCGTCGCTAATTGTCGCATTTGTCCCGATGTTTATTGGGTGCGCCGTTAGCCTCGGTATTGTCGAAATGTGCAACGGTCGGAGTGATACACGCATTTACAAAACATTTTTTTTAACAAATAGGTAACCAACTAAACATTCAACAATACACAGACAATATGCATTGATACAGATTTCCCCGCGTAGTTAACTGTATATCCCTCCTCGTATGGGTGGATTAATAAATGTTAAATGGATAAATTGAATGGATAAAACAATGGGGAAAAGGTTAACGATATAGTATATTACACAACAGTTTTTAAAGAAAAGCATTCCGATTTGCGAGAGCCCCTAAACTAAGGTGCAATGTTGACTCTGCAAACTGTGTTTCTGAATTGAATTTCTACCTTGTGTCGCCTATCTGTAGAGTAGATTATTTATAACAATATTCCATATAGCATAAAATAAACGAAACATGTGACAAATTTACATTTGGCTAATGTTATTGTTACGTATATTTTTATTACACATGGACATATAAGTCCTATTAAAATATCTGTATTATACGTAAAGAATATTATAACTTTTAAACGTGTAACACCAAAAATGCAACAAGCGCCTTCAGTTTCACCCTTTGACGTAGGATTAGATACTACACAATCCCTCTAACAATGCAACAAGTTAGAATTCGCAGAACCAAGACATCGAGCCAGCAGATGCAATAACCATGCCACTTTTAGTTTGAAAACGCATATTTACAAAGAACACACAAGTACTATCAGTGTCAAAGTGACTCGTACAGAAGGAGACAAGGCGTTGTTAGAGAGTAATGTGAGGAGACTTCAAAGGCATGGATCAAAGCCTGAAAAAGTACGCTTAATCGTGACTGAAAAAAGACGCCAAGGGAATGCTGAAATAGTTTCAGTTTACGAATTTACAGATTTAGATAGAAATCAAAAGTCGTACTTACTTGGTTATTTGGATTATCTTGTAGATATTTGGAACTGAAACAACGTCATTGTACATTAATGTCAAGATACGTATCATAAATAAAAGAAACACGTTACATCTGTTCTGAATCTACTTTTTATAGATAGTACCTACTATCCACGAAGGCGCGCGGGCGACATTCGTCCTAATCATTTATGTACATGTGTGCAAGCTTTTGCTAATATTCGATAATATAATAATTAATACCTTTTAAATATTTGTTATCAAATATTTAGATATTTGTCAGCCCCCTGCGCTTGCTTCAATCAAAAATGTGTGGCGCGCGCCTTTGTGGATGGCACTATTATATCTTATAAGATTGTCGTACATCACATACATTTGTTAAGAATTATTATTTATTCGTAGAGACGTTTTAGTGTGGAACTTATAATTTTCTAGAATGATATTTCTTTAACTTGACGAGCTAGAAAAATAAGAAAATTTTCTGCCAGTGAGAAAAATAAAGGACAATTTAGCTAAGTTTATTCACGTGATGTCAGTAGAGCGGGCAAAGCATACCTTCTTGTAAATATGCTCATGTATATTTTCATGCGTGGATGACTTTCTGTCTGGCCATCAAAACGGTTTATGGTCTGCTTTAATTTATATGTTAAACATAGGTAGGACCTTTTTAGAGGATTTCGTAAGGAGTCTGTGTATTTTTTATGAAGTTTCGGGAGTTGATAAATTACTATCGTATTAGATGTATGAATCCTACTCTCGGGTCCTCCTACATCTAAGGTACTTGCGGCAAACAAGGCCCACCTAACTTGAAGCCCTCAAAAATCCTACATTTTCGGGTTAATATAAATAATTCAATCAGTAATAATTAGAATATTTATTAAATATTTAGGACGCACTGAATCATTTTTGCTTTTTTTAATATAAATACTTGAAATGCACATTTTTTTAAAAGCCTTCGCTGGGCCTTATTAAACTACTGTAGTATAAGGCCCAAACTATAAACAGGCATTTTGAATGAAATTTTAACAAAAAATAAAATTATAATAACAAATTAAACTGAATTTCTCTTCATAGAAAAACAAAATTGTTAATAAAATCTGAAATAAAATTTTTTGGGCCTTATTTGACCACAGTGGACCACTTTAGGGTGCACCTTGAAAACAAATATTTTTAACAACGAAAATTAACTAAAACTAAAGAAAACTGCTACTTGAATAAAAAAGACAGCACAAAATCAATATTATTAACCAAATCCAGTTAGGAGTGTAATAAAGCCCAGAGCCAAAATCGGTGGGCCTTATTAAACCTACAACCTATCGGCACACTCATTGAAAAAAAATTAAAAATATGCGATTGAAACATAAAAACACGCTAATATCACAAACTAGAATATGTACTTACTATAACAAACACATTATTTTATTAATCAGTAGGAAAAATACATCAAAACTTACCTTTATTCCACAGCGAAAATTATAATTTGCGACATACCCTCAAGTCAGTATGAGACCCGGCTCGCTACTGACGAAACGAAGCGCGCGGGGTGCGCGACGTTGTCAAACCGTGCATATTGTGACTCCTTCTATGGTATGCGTAAGTCACACAGGAAAGAAATCACATTTTCGCGCGAAATACGAACTGTGGGCCTTATTTAGCTCCGGGCCTTAATTACCTCCAGTACCTTTATATATATAAAAGAAAGTCGTGTTTGTTACAACACTTATAACTCGAGAACGGCTGGATCGATTGCCATGGTTTTTGATTTTTTGGATTAGTTTCTGTCCCGAATAGCAGAATACATCTTAAAAACAATGAAAACTCGAATAAAACGGGACCGGGACGGGACGGGGCTGGGGGCGAAACGAAGTTCGCTGGGACCGCTAGTATCTACATATTAGCAACTTCACTTTACGACGATCTTTTTCATCTAAGTGAAGGAAAGGCGGTGTTACGTTTTATCTTACTAGACATTGTACGTAGCTATCCTGGTTTTCAGCCATCAATCAAAATACAAGAAAAACAATTATCCCGGTATAAATACGGATTTAAACACGGGTGCGGCCTGATAAATTGCCACCACATTTTGAACTTAAGTATTCACTAAACCGAATTATGGGCACTTAGATTCAACATCGAAGCTATATAGGAGAACGAAGGGTAAAATAATCCCAAAGCAATTCGAAGGACCATGCATATATGGAATAAAATACTTATATCGACCATTTTAGGGGCCGGGGTGCTATAAAAATAAATGTATGGCGTACGATCGCGCACCTGCTAAATCAAGGATACTAACTTCTCTGTAACATTTCTGTCATTATTACATTTATCTTTACATGGCTCTGGCCACGCGTATCAAGCCTCTGGCGCTTTGTCTATGGAGTCCCTTGAGCGTCACTTATTGGACCTTCACAGCGTCCTAGCTACACCTAGGGCACTTGCTTTACCAAGTTCCTTACATCATCTCTCTTTTGTTTCAGCTCTGAGTGTCACGCGGCCCTGCTGCTGGTGGTAGTGGCGTGCGTGTTGAGCAGCGCGTGGTGTGCGCCCGCACCGCTGTGCGCCGGCGCCGCAGAGGACGACCCGCGGGCTGCGCGCTTCTGCCAAGCGCTTAACACCTTCCTTGAGCTGTATGCTGAGGCGGCGGGCGAGCAGGTGCCGGAATACCAAGGTATGACGTTTCTAAGATACTAGTGTCAATCATCAACTCAATCTCCACACACCTCTTTTCAAATCCGGCTTTATGTCGGACTCTTTCACAATGTCTGCGATTCGACTTTGGAATTCCCTCCCCTATGAGATCAGAACGTCATCAAACAAATTTTCTTTTAAAAAGTCACTCCGTGCCCACTATCTTCACCTAGGCTCTATTCAGAACTAACCTTTTCGTACATTATTTTATTTTCTCTTACCTACTTAGATGTCGTCAATATCTCCGATTTCGTTATTTGTAAGTATATTTTTATGTATTTTATGTATGTTAACTTTGCCTATATATATATTAATGATTTGTGTAATATTAGCATGTATGTTTATAATTTATTTTATATTACCCGCTCAGTTATTGAAAACGTTCCGCCACTGATTAAATTTTCTGCATTCCCATGCGGTTAACTGGTAGAGAATGCCCCAAGGCATTAAGTCCGCCAATTGTACAGTTTACAGTGCAATAAAGTTTAAATAAATAAATAGTGTCGTGTGGTAGCTATACCTATGTAGGTAAACCGCTTTATTGAAACTTCGCTTGCGGGGCTCAAAGGCGCGGGGGGAGACGAGAGCGGGTTGCATGAGAGGTGCGAACAGCGCGGATACACCCGCCCGTGCCGCTCACGTCACTATATTGCTATAGTAACTATATTACTAGCAACATAAAGCATTTATGAGTCACCAAGTGGCAGGAGACAGTGCACGTCTGCCATCGAATAAGAGACAGTGTGAGTGATAAAAAGTTGCGTGAATGAATATTCATCATCATTTTTAGGGTTCCGTAGCCGAATGGCAAAAAACGGAACCCTTATAGTTTCGTCAAGTCTGTCTGTCTGTCTGTCTGTCCGTCCGTATGTCACAGCCACTTTATTCTGAAACTATTAGCATCACACCGCTGAAACTTGGTAGGTAGGTGTATCCTCTTTACCGCTTTCCGATTCAGGTACCAAAAATTTGAAAAAATGATATTATAGGGGGGTCTCCCATACATGAAACTAAAACATAAAAAAATTTTTTTACTCAAACCTATACGTGTGGGTGGTCTATGGATAGGTCTTTCAAAATGACAATAGAGTTCCTAAAACCATTTTTTCTAAAAGTGTAACGTTTGAAATATAGACGCTTCCAAAGTGGTAAAATGGGCGTCCCCCCCATCTAACTTTTGAACTAAGGAAGTGACAATTTTGTAATGTAGATCTCAACATAAACTTTCAAAGAAAATTGGTTTGAGCGAAATCGAACAAGTAGTTTTTGAGATATAAAACATTTTTATTAACCGCAAATATAACTTTGTCTTTCATACAAACACTATGAAAAACAAAGTTATATTTGCGGTCAACAAAATATTGTGGTATTTTGGGTAAGTGGAAGTAAGAATCCCTATTCAGTTAAAGTTGGCACGGAACCCTCAGTGCGCGAGTCCGACTCGCACTTGGCCGGTTTTCATTGACCCACACAGCTCGGCGGCTTGACCATAATGTATTAGGAAAGCTGGCTCTATGCAACTTCTGGCGCCGGTCTGGCCGCCGGCCACTAGTGTCCACAAGAGTCTAACAGCAAGACAGAAGATGATATTACATACCAGCTGCTAGCAAAGCTAGTCCACCTGGTATTTAGTCAAGATCAATCGACATGATTGAGAACAGCCGTTAGAGGCTTCGACCTTGCTGCTGATGGCAGTATTAAATAAATAAAAATGCTGGTGTCGGAGTACCAAGGTATGAAGTACCTAAGGTTGCGCGCTTCTGCCAGGCGCTGAATACTTTTCTTCAGTTATGTCACTTCATCGAGATATACAGCCACAAAACGTCTACTTACTGATTTTAAGAAACTGTACGTTAAGATTGTCCATCTATCGCTGATGAATGTCATAAGCTGAGCGTTTTAAGAGGAACTAATCAGACCCAAAGGCCACCGGTTTATTGCCTTATGTGACTTGCTTACTGTAAATTAGTTTGTTATTTCGAAATTCGGATATATATAGGTACAAAATAATAGTTAAAAGCTGTGTCAAATGTACACTACAACAGAAAATTAAAAGCGAAACTTACTCACCCACTTGACGACTTGCTAAAGCTTGCAGTTAACTCGCACAATTTTTTAGGACGTTGCACAATCTAAAAATTTGCATCGTTTTTCACTTCCACTACCACTTCATAGCAACAAACACCGATTTATTGCGACTACAATTATTTCACCCATGCGTACTGTCCGATAGAATAATATAGAACTACCGTCCGTGTTATTGTTAATTTGCGTTCAAATCCATCACACACAACGTGCATTATTTTACCCACAAAATTACGCGTAAATCTAGTATAGGAAAATGTTTGTCCCAATGATATATTTCGGAGTATTTAGCAAATATCGCCAGTATTTAGAATTCTCACTATCTAAAGTAATAGCAATTAAACCACACAACCCTGTCGATTCTCTTGCAGTTAGCATTCGAAACAAGTTCACCGATCGAATTAACTTTTTTTAGAAAATACAGTTTTTCTTTATCAGGCTCACGATTTTCATGCATTTTGATTTCTTCCGTGCAGCAGTTTTTTTATGAGAAAAGTTACTTGATTTTTTCGTTTAAAACGGTCCAACTTTAAACCCACTTCGAATAACCCACTCGAAAAAAGTTTGATTGACGCGAGGATCAAGTCCCTGATTTAAATTTTCCTAAAAAAAAAACGTTTTCGCTCATATCTCTAGTACGGCCTACACTTAATTTTGCACCGATTTAATCTCTCAATAGAAATAGAGTGAATAAGTCATTCCGTCATATATTTACGTAAATAGCGTTGAGACCGCGCGTCCGCATGGGACAGGTATAAAGGTATATTTAATTTCAGAATGAATAGTGCATGCTTATTTTCATAAACAATAGCAAATTCCATTGCCCAGAGGAGATTTCTTCAAGACAAAGAAAGCGATAAAACGCATTAGAGATTCAATCTATAATAATTGCTGCAGGCTTAAAGGACTTCGGTTACTAAAGTTACTGCACTTAAGGACTATTATAGCACTCGTGTGTTAATTCCAGCATTTCGCGAAATGTAGGTGATTTCGGTCACCAAGTCATGCAATTTGGCCACTGGGCCCTGATATGATTCCTCGAATCAGCGGGAAAATTTGCAACTGGAAATTGATACGTATTTGCATGGAAACTTAATTGTGGGCGGATAGTTTGTGGGTGACTAGATGTAGGTAGTAAGAGTTCGTTTAAAATATTTATAAATAAAGTAGTTACAGTTCACAAGTCAAAGCAAATAAGACTTCTTCGGTAACTAACCAAACCTAAGAAGAACTGTTTTCCATCAATTTTTACGTAAGTAGGTATTACGCAGTAGACAATGGCGTACACCCTTTATTTGTAAGTTTATTAAAAGGACTTTGCATGGAATAGTAAGATTTAATTATACAGGATGTCGTATTCATTATACAGTATCAGAAAAAAAATCGCAGCATTAAAATAATGGTGACCGCGGAAGTGACGAGTCTTTGTGAAAAAATATAAATTATTGAATATTACTTAAACCATGAGTTTTCTCATAACCTATTCTAGCCTATTCTGATAGATTATGACTAAAACGGATTTCGTTTAAACCACTACTTACGGGGCACCCTGTATATATATTTCTGTTTGAAATTAACTATTTAACTATTTTTTTTTGTCCATAGCCCTAGTCCGCGACTACCCGCAGCTCCTCGACACCGGCATGAAGAGGCAAGACGTCGTGCACTCCTTCCTCCGCTTCGGCCGCCGGCGCTGACTGGGCCACCCGCACCGCACCCCCCGCAACGAGGCTTGAACTAACGCCAAATACCCGCCCCCTTCGTCCAAAACATTAACTTAGATTTACGTCTACGCGACCGTTTCACCGTTACAAACCCGAAGAACATTTAAACTGACAGCTGTCAGTGTCATAATGGCAGCTGTCATAAGTGACAGCTACTGTCACTGTCAGAAATAATAGTTGAGTTTAAGTGTGAACTGTGTTTGAAATGATGAAATTGGCGACAAGAAACACAATTTGACTGTTTCGTTCAGGCAAATTGTTTTTCATTAAACATACTAGATTTATCTATAAAGGTATCCGAGCGACAATCTAAACCTCTCTCCCCAAATTTATAAGGCTAGGTTATGTACTTAACTAAAAGTATTAATAGAAGTAAGGTGTAATTATCGATCTTGTTGTCAACATTTTTGTGGCATTTCATTTGATAAGCGTAAGAATATTAAAATGTTTTAAATAAATTCCATATTTATGACAAGCTGTGGGTTACTTTTATTTATTTTATTTAAACCCTTTTCATATCCTAACTAAATAAAAAAAATATATTTTGTAGTTGACTGTACTAACCAATAAAGTGATGTGTAGTGTAGGTAAATTATAAGTCCCTGAAAGTTCGGAGGAGCGTAAAAATACTATTTCAGTTCGCAATCGAGAAATAGTTGAAATTGGTTTTTCACTGTAAACAAAATCGTTTAGTCGGCCATAAAATCATTATACTATTATATCTATGTATGCTTAGGATATCTATACAAATTATTATTTCAAACATTACCAATGTACGAGTACAGCATTAGCTTCAAATCGGCCTACTCAAATCTATCAGTGTATGATATTGAACTTAAATTCGATCAACTTAAGATTGAAAGCAGGAGGTGCAAAATTGCCCCGCGTACTACAAAGATAAAACGTATCTTTAAAAAAAGATTTTTTGAATTTTAAAACATATGTTTCATCTCTTTATGACGCGAGGAAATCTACGGGATGTGTGCCTTCTTCTTTAATGCCGCCAGACCAATCTTGCAGTGGGATAGCAGATAGGCTGATATGAAAGCGAGATTACTCTACGAAGAAATACAACTCAATAAAGTTTCCCACAGTATATTTCCATTCTATAACACACTTGTATACATCGAAAAGTCCATAAAAACATCCAAATTGCGCTAGTTTTGAGTTTAAGACACCAAAGTTAGACGCAACATATTTTACGTCCACTTGATCGTAACATGAATAAGGTACCCATACATATACATAGAATACGTTTTTGTAGGAAAAGTCAAAATCAAATTACCATACCATCTTTTTGAAAACGTTAATATTATTATAACACAAATCATATTCTTCATGTAGACGTATTTTTAGCCTCATTTTAGTAACTAAATAAAATACGTAATAGTGAATTTATCTCAAGATAAACTGGGCATTCGGATTGTTTAAAATAGTATTCACATAGTTAAAACAGGACTTTCAAAAGAATAGATCAATAGTTATACAAAAAATAGATACATAAATAGACATAGCACCGTATATACACTAACCATTGAGCTAAGACGATAAAATATACAAAAAACAACGTTCCATATAAAATACAAGCTTCTTGCAAATTCTACGGTACATATGTATAATTTCTTAAGCAGATAGAAAATATATTCAGTTAATTTTTATATTTCGTATTCAGTTCTAGATAAACATAACGTTTAAAGTGTTATCTTAAATTTGTACAAAAATCTCTATAAACTTTATTTGAATTGCCGAAACATATCTAGAAATGGTGGTTAGTTGAAAAAACTCTTCTATTTCCTCAAAAGTTTTTACGTTATTTATTTGCTATGTTTTGGATTAGTATTGGATTTGTTAAGTATTATTTACTATGAAAGTTATACAACCTGTGGCAAGTATTTTATGTAGTTTTGAACACTACTGTCAACCGTGTTAAGTTAAAAACTCGTGTATAATCAACCACAAATGCTTGTTAATAATAAAACAAACCATTTTGTGACAGTTTCTACAATAAAAAAAGTTAGTAGTATTCCATGTGCAATTTACTGTAAAAGAATTAATAAATAAGTTAAAACGCTCACAACATTACGCATCTATGGCAAGAAATAAACACAGTAATTATAATATCATTTAGTTTGTCTATGAGAGCATCCGTTTTAAGACACCAATGTTTATTTTAAATACAATATTTTTACAGTTAATAAAATCATACGTTGTCATTTTGTCATGGTAATCAAATGTTTAAAAAAAAATAGTATGATTGTCTTTGACACAATGATTAGAGAGAAAAAAATATAGCTACGTTCTTAAACCCCCTTATTCATAATAACGCAATAGTCTAATAAACCTGTTTTAACTATTACACTGTTTTGTCTCATTCTTTCTGGGCGCTGTCATCATTTGACAGAAAGTGACAAAACAGTGTAATAGCTAAAATAGGTTTATTAGTCTGTTTGAGTTATTATGAATAAGGGGGTAAATAAAGATTATTTTAGGCCCTATTTTTCATGCATACATACATAGATATATTTTTGGTTTTGACCAGAAAAAAAATATATTTTACATTTAACATTTTTTTTTAAATTTACGGGCTTAATTAGGCCAATTAATATTAAAAATAAGTACAGAATAATTATCCGAAGAGAAAATGACATTTATTTCCTTACACATTTAAACAGTCTCGTTCATTGACTTGTGATAGCGTTCGGCTAGATTATAATATCAAGCTTACGGTGGAGCTATCTTTGAAGATATGTCATGTGCTATTCTAGTACGTAATGTGGACTACGTCACCTCCAACCGATAGGAGACACTGGCCCTGTGGAATACATGTTTTAATCATTTTTTTTAGTTAATTTTATTTGATAAATAAGGACAGGTAAATGACAGATAAAGTATACATTTTAATCGTTAATAAGTGAATCAATTTCTTATTTGACTAGACCATAATTAAGTTGTGATTGTGATAGAATGAATTAAGCCTTCTGAACTAATCGAAAATCGATATTCAAAAGATAATACAATAAATCATTATTTCATTCTAGCCAAGTATGTAACGAAAGTACCGGTTAGTGATCTTGAGACCAATATGATTTTGGATCGTCGTATCTACTACCCTGTTAACACGTTCCGGGACAGTGAACGCCTACAGGCGTAAAAACAATAAAACATCTATTGTGTCTGGAGTAGTGTCCCGGAACGTGTTAAACATGTCACATTCCCCCCGCTTCCCCGCTTAACCCACCCGCATTCGTCAATTTCGTGTCAATACAGTTCAATTTGCACACTTTTTTCACAGCGCAGTGACAGTGACAGGTCTCTTCTAACGATAACCAGATACTACGAGTATTTATCGCATTACGATTGTAAGTAAAATAATAGATATTGCTGACCTGATTTTTGTGCGCGTTGTCTTGCAACATTAGTTGTGTGATGTAGAAAGATGTAAGCGCGTTTCCGCCCAGGGCAGCGGTGTATGCTCTCGCAATCGCCAGTACCTATGACAATTTGACATTTTATTTATTAGATAGTAACGGCACACAAGATATCACCTAAACGGCAGTAGTTTATGCAAGGGTTTGATACTTGTTTTGTACTTGAATTAAACTTTTCCGTAGCCGAATCGACGTACCGGAGCTGTAAATCCACTATCAGTTGTAACTGCCTTGCCTTTTACGGATAAGGTACCCCGGATCGCGTTTTTTTTTTCTAAGGGACACCTGACTAATTCAATGACGACAATAATATATCTGCGTACTCCTAACCTCACAAGCAGACGTGTGTATGAATCTACTAAGCCCTCCCAGCTCGCGCACGGAGGCGGTCTCGCGAACAAACAGCAGCCACAGCAAGCGCAGACGCGCAGCGACATGCGACACCTGATCCTGATCCTGCACAACGACGTCAGAGAGACCGGATCTGTGTCCTAAAGTCGTCTTAGATCTCGGGTACAGCTAGATATCGATGTTGAGTTCTGAGGTTTGGTCGATTTCAGCATTATGCAGCCGGTGGTAGCTTTTAGTAGCTACTGGCTACCTCTGGTAGTCGCCAGCGGCTTTTAGCAGTCGTTAGCAGACTCTTAAAATGGCAAGCGGCTTCTAGTAGTCGCTAGCGGTCTCTGGCAGTGTTGGGCAAAATGTAATCTAACTACTGATTACTAGCTACATGAAGTAATCGACAAAAGTAGTTAGACATTTCGGTTACTTACTACAATCAGTAATCATAATAACGTGATT